>QMIH01000602.1:218753-229454 GCA_003987875.1 Clarias batrachus | reverse complement strand
GTGTGTGTGTGTGTGTGTGTGTGTCGTGAGAGAGGGGTGTGTGTGTGTGTGTGTATGTGTGTGTGAGTGTGTGTGTGTGTGGTGTGTGTGTGTGTGTGTGTGTGTGTGTGTGCGCGTGAGTGTACACATTTGTAATATGGGTGTATGTATGTGTGCATGTGTGTGATGTATGAGCGTGTTTGTGTGTGTGCGTGCAGTGTGTGTGCGTACGTGTGTGTGTGTGTGTGTGTGTGTGTATGTGTGTGTGTGTGTGCGCGCCGTTGGAGAGGGGTGTGTTTATGTGTGTGTATGTGTGTGTGTGTGTGTGTGTGTGTGTGTGTGTGTGTGTGTGTGCATCGTGAGAGGTGTGTGTGCGCGAGTGTAAACATTTTTAACATGGGTGTATGTATGTGTGCATGTGTGTGATGCCTGCGTGTGTGTGTGTGCGCGCATTAGTGTGTAAGGGTTAGTGTGTGTGTGAGTGAGGAGGAGAGGTGTGTGACGTGTAGCTGTGTCAGTCTGTGTGTGACGAGTAAATTTGCTTGTTTGTGTGTATGGTTTGAGTCTGTGTGTATTAACATTAGTTATGTGTTTGTGTTAGTGTATGAAATGTGTTTGTGTGTGTTAACATTTGTGATGTATGTGTGTACAATAGGCCGCAGGTGCAGGAAGAAAAGCCTCACAATATGATGTTCCTGAATGTGATGTCACTGAACGTGATGTCACAGAAGGTGTCTCTGAATATAATGTCACTCAATATAATGCCACACAGAAAGTTATTAATAATTTTTCGGCGTACGTTTAAGACATTATCACGGCTGACCTGTTTGAGATACCAAAAATCCCTCCGCAATTTTGCATCCTCAATGTCTTTAGATCTCTTTGGCCCAGTTTGGTAGCGATTGTATAATTTCACTAGGAGGAGTATATCAAAATCCATCGGATGCGTTTTTGCGAACGACCAAAAATAACCGGCCTCCTGTTGAGTTTAGCCCAGGACATGCAGCGCGAAAGTTGTTCGACTCGATGAGCTCTAAATGTGTACAGAGTTTCGTGTGCCTACGTGAAAGCGGTGAGAACTGGTGAGCTATCGGTGCTAATAATCTATATGAAACATAGCGGGAGTGTATCTCCGGGTCTGTTGGGGGAAACTGGACTTTAAAAAGCATCTCGCTGTTTACTTACAATGTAACTGATTATCTCAACTATTTGGATTTTTGCCAACTTAATCGGGTTTACAGTGTAGCAGTCAAAAAAACTCTAAAAATGCTGTGTTGTTTTTGTAAACACATTTTTTGGGTTGTTTATGCTGGGTCAAAATTCTGGGTTATTTCGGGTACTTTAAACACATTGTTGTGTTGCTTATGTTGGTTCAAATGAGATGTAGTGAGTCATTTACAAATTAACACCTGGTTGGGTTATTTTGCCCCAACAATTGGTTTATTCTTTATTATCTGTTTCCTCCAAACGGCAGCCTGCAAAATGTTCGAAATATTATTGTTATTGTGTTACAAGTTGTCACGGCGTGCGCTTGTGATCGGCGTGCGGCCAAATCAATATCGCTTCTCGCTCACTAGCTAGGCGGTCTCTCTTTCTGCTGGTGCGTGAAGGAGCAGGGCCACGGAATTAGACACGGAGGGTGAGCTATCGCAGCTAATGATGCCGGGTTTCTCCGCACGCTATAAAATACAGCGGGGAGTGTAACTCGGGGTCTGTTGCACTGTAAACCCGAATTAAGTTGGCAAAACTCAAAAAGATTTGAGGTAATCAGTTACATCATAATTTTTAAGTTTGTTGAATTTGTTCAGCTAACTTGGAAAGTGTCAGTTCTACAAACTCATAAATGCCAAACCGTTCCGAATACTCAATTATTACTCATTCAGTTATTTAAGTTTACAGTACTCATTGTGTTTAATTACATTGAGCATTAGGGTTTACGGTGTAGTGATGATGATAATAATGTTTTAGGGTTACTGTGTCTGCTTTACAATGTCAGAAACATTCAAATGCAACTAATTTCCCCTTCCCCAGGTGTGAATCAGCGGTTCTCACCTACACATTCAGAGAAACTAAAATGCACCCCTCCCCACTTTAAGACCCTCTTGGATCTGAGGCTCTTCTGAAGACCTGCAGTGCTTCAGGACTCTTTTTAATCTTCATCTTCTGGATTCCAGATTCTAAAATTGAAATTGTTACCGTTTTTAATCCCTGGAATGGAAGACATTGAGATTTTCCTTATCATAACATGAACTGTATTGTAGTAATCACTCTATACACAATTGTCTTGGGTATTTATTTTTAAATAAAATATAAAAATTGAATACAAAATGAAAATATAAAACCAAAGAATAGACCATTTGTATTTTCATTTGTTGTGTATAGAGTGATTAAAAACAGTACAAGGCATGTTATGGTGAGGAAACTTTCCGTCTCTTCCACACTGACTGATGTGCCTAACTTTTGTCAGCAGAGCCTCTGTTACACTGAATAATCCACAACTTTTCATAAATATGTAAGACCTATTGACACCTCTCAGTTGACCCAACACACACACCAAAACATAAAATTTACAAATTTATAATTTACATAAAAGCAGACATTTCGCTTTTTATAAGTATATATTTTTCACGTCTGTGAGGCGAGTATACACAGAGTTTCGGTTCATTTTCTAACGTGCTCAAGTTAGTGCACCCTGTTTACTTTCATCATTTAAAAAACCATAAGGGTTTTTCGTCATTGTGAGTGCACTTAAATAAAAGTGGAGGCTTATAAGGCTTGTTCACACACTGTCCTCTCGCGGAGATCAAAGGGCAGCATTAACCTTTTTAAAGTCTCTGGGGCGCGTCACATCACCCCGCTCACGTGCCACTCTCCTTAGTAAACTCCACAGCGAGATGCTTTTTAAAGTCCAGTTTCCCCCAACAGACCCCGAGAAACAATCCCCGCTGTGTTTGATAGCGCGGACAGAAGCTCGGGATCATTAGCGCTGATAGCTCACCAGTTGTGCCTAGTTAGGCGGCCCCGCTTCTTCGCATACCTGCAGTGTGCACCTAGGCCGCCTACCTAGTGAGCTTTGGAGTGAGTGAGGAGCGATATTTGCCAGCGGTGGTACAGCGCAACGGGGGTCATTATTTATTAAAGAAAATTATGATCATAACATCGTACTGCATTTCATTCCCATACTAYCGCAAAAACACAARCKKGGMTGAATGACAACGACATCTGCTTACACAGTAGCACGTCCTGACAATGTTTTAATTTTATAGTAATKTAGTTTAATTTATTTCAGTATTATCTACTACAAATTTAAAGAACACAACATTTAAGATGATCCAAAACCCTACACTGTAAACCCGATTAAGTTGGCAAAACGCCAAATATTTGAGGTAATCAGTTAATTTTTTTTAAATTAATGATAGTTCTGTTTATTTAAAATTGGAAACATCAATTTTTGAGTTTGTTGAACAAATAAAAAAAAAATTTGCAGACCTTCCTATGCAGGAATCAAACCGGGGGTTTTCCGCATGGCAGGTGATGCACTTACCACTGCACCAGGAGAGCTCTATAGAGATTACACTGGTGGAAGTTTTACTTAAGTTATTGTTACTTACATACTCAAACTTATTACTCAAACAATTATTTAGGTAAACAGTACTCAATGTGTTTAATTACTTTGAGCATTAGGGTTTACAGTGTACACGCGTAGGCTTTCTAATTACACATGATAAAGTCTAAAGGCTCACTGTGTTAACATTTACTTTGCTTAAATTCGATACTAATAAAATTATTTCTACATTTGTACTGTAATTTTTGTATTGTTATTATGAATTTGTTTAAGTACAATGTTACACTTGATTTTATCCGCTACTATGTGCAGCTCTTTTAGAGCTGCAGCTCATTAATCCTTGAGAGAATGAAATAAGGTCTGACGCGTCGGTCTATAGTTATACAGCGCCACTCAGTGGTCAAAGCCGGCAACTGCATACCGTCGCCGTGAGGTGCCGCGACAAAACTAGAAAACTGCTCGTCACACATCTGTAGTCTCCGAGTTTAAGTCTAGGCTAAAAACCTATTTATTTAGCCAAGCAATTTTTGTGAATAGATGTGCCTTATGTAAAGAAGCAGCACTAGGGGACTAATTAATGTAGAGTATTCTGGTGAACTGGTATGTTTAGAAGCTGTCTTCCCCACTCTCATTGATATCTCAGGTTTGTTGATGTTGAAATGACTGACTGCTTTACATCCCATGGAGTCCTAATGTCTGTGTTTTCTTCTGGCTCTCCCTTTTTTGTTATGCTGTAATAGATAGTCCTGCCAGAGGCCCTACTTTCACTATGCACTAAATATATATTTACTTTATACATTGTGTTACTGTGACCATACCTAACTGCTTTCTCTTCTCTGTCTAATTCTGACGAGCTACACATGCCGCTCCTGCCACTGTCTGACTCATCCTGGTGGGTAAACTCATCGCATGGAGCTATTTTTTTTCAGCAACCCATGCTGGGATGTGTGTGGTGATTGGGGACAATTCCACCTTACCCATGAAGAGCTGTCCTCGACTGATGCAGACAGTTCTTTGTGCACATATGACTCCAGGCTCTAAATATTGCAGGACCGGAATTTGTCTGGACCCCATATTAACGTAAAGACATCATCTGTTATATTGTATTTCCAGCTGCCAAACACACAGTTTGACTGCAAAACAATTCCTGCTACCTGTTTCACCCAAATGAGGATGGGTTCCCTCTTGAGTATGGTTCTCCTCAAGTTTTCTTCCTACTGGCAGTTTTTCCTTGCCACTGTCGCCCTTGTCTTGCTCATCAAAGACAATCTGATCATTTTGATTCACATTTCCTCATTTCATACACATTTCCATAATTTTCCCATGATTCTATAAAGCTGCTTTGCGACAATAACCACTGTAAAAAAGCACTATACATACAGTTTACAATGGAACCTTGAATTGCGACCATGATTAGTTCCGGAAGCGGGCTCGTATATCAAAATCAAAACGAATTTCTCCAGAAGAAATAATGGAAACTCAAATTATTCGTTCTACAGCCCAAAAAATAAATACATAAAAATAATTAATACAAAATATAAAGTAAAAATAAACCAAATTAACCTGCACTTTACCTTTGAATAAAGTAAAAATAAATCCCGACAGATAAGTGTTTTCGATAGTGTTTGTGCGCGCAGGTTGCTGTGTGTGTGTGTGTGTGTGTGTGTGTGTGTGTGAGACACGATGTCGAGACGATTACCCACAATTCCGTAGCGCGTGCAAGAGAGCAAAACAATGGGCTTAGTTGTGGTCACATGATTATCTGCGTCAAAAAAAGGAGAGCAAGCGTGCTACATGATACTCGGTATTCGTAAACGACTTGCTCGTTTTTCAAAATTTTACATTTTTGCTCATCTTGCGGAACGCTGGCAAACCGGCTTACTCACAATCTGAGGTTTCAATATAATTAAATTACAATATTATGAGACTGGATTTTAGTTTTTGTGAGCTGTAAGCCATAATTTCCAAACTTAAAACAAACAAAAAATTAATTTAGAATTTCACTTAGTTTATTTTAATAAATAAAAAAGGGAGGGTCATCCTGTTCTCACTGTTCTCATGAAGTTGAGATCATGAAATTATCAAAAATGTCAAATGTATACTGAAGCATTAAGAGTTTCTTACACTGAAAGTACGGGGCCGAGCCCAACTCGTGAAAAACAGCCCCACAGCAGTTCGAATATGACCGCATACCAGTGAGGAAAGCGAAGTCCATAAAGACATGAATGAACGGGTTTGGTATGGAAGAACTTGATTGGACTTGAGTAAGTCCTGACCTTAACCCAACAGAACACCGTTGAGAGGAAGTAGAGAAGCTATTGCAAGCCAGGCCTTCTCGTTCAACATTAGTATCTGACTAAGACCGGCTTAGTTGTGATCACTTGACGATCTGCATTTCTGGAAGAATGGTCAAAAATTCCCATAAGCACACTCCAAAACCTGGTAGAAAGCCTTCCCTTAAGAGTAGAAGCTATTATAGCTGCAAAAGGTTGGGTCATAAATCTAGAATGAACAATAAAATTCTCTGAACTGAGGAGATTTTTCAGAGATTGAAAAATCTAAAAGAATAAGAAACTGATTATGAAACCAGATTAACAGGGTCTTTAAAGCTTCTCCAGCTAAACAGTCAACTTAGTTTAAAATACTAAACAAGAAACTCTGTGCATAGGGATGCCGTTTTAATATAGAGGCCCTGTAACATCTGTTCAGAGTTTGTTTTAAAAAATAGCCCTTTATGGTCAGGTTTAAATTCCAAACTCTAAACAGAGAATTCCATCTACCAGTTAAGCACTTTCTTATTATCGTTGTATGACTATATGACTACTGTCATGACTTTTGGATCTCTATAAGGATATGCAACTTTAATTTTGAAAGCATAAAAGGTAAACATACATTTGAATTTATATTATGGTACCTTGCAGAGGAAGTTGATGTTAAACCCAAAAGTCTGGGCATTTCTGGAGCCGGCATTCATATAATTTCCCACAAGCAATACCAATTCCAGGAGCTTGCTGAGGCCCTCACTCTTCTTTACCTCCTCACATGCAAAAGTGACATTCATGATGTCAGGACGAATGTTGTTTACTTGGTCTTCAAATGTCAGCTTGAAAAGGATTCCATTTAGACGAGGACGCAATAGTTTGACTGAGCTCATCTGCAAATTAAAGAAAATTACATTTTAATGAAATAACTTGAAATTTACCTAATCTGTATTCAGACACAATACTGTCGCATATACACAATACAATATATACACAACTTAAATCTACCATATTACTACAATGCAAAACATTATGCACAGCATTGTGCTGTCCCCTTGTGGCAACGGGGCAGCTCTGGTCCCCAGGGGAATGACTCCATAAGACCTCTGGAGGTGTGCAGTAGTATTTTGCACCACAAGATTGGCAGTGGCTTCTTTGTGTGTTGTCGGTTGTGAGATGGGGATATTTTATGGGTGCTCAATTGAATTGAGACCTGGGGAGTTTGGAGGCCGGGTTGGCATCATTTGACTCTTTGCCTGCTGGGTCCCATGCATGGCAGATTGGGTGCACTGGGTGTTCTGGTACTTTTCTACTGTGGCCAGCATTTATGTTTTCGGCAAGTTGTGCTGCATTGGATTTTCTGTGCGCTTGGACTGGCCTTTACTCCTCATAGGCATAAATATGCCTTCTGTGCCCATGGTCCTGTCACCAGTTTACTGGTATATAATTGCTAATGAATATTAATTTTATGGCTGATTGGTGTATATAGTATATCCATATTGTGTCCGAATATGTATAGGTGAATTCCATCATTAAGCAAATATCCCCCGCCAAAAAATCCACTTTTGTCAGTTTCTGGTTATTATATTAATAATATAAAAATGTTTTAACTGACTGCTATCACCACTAGCCTTCTGACAAACTAAGGCTTTGAACAACTTTTCCATTTTCACCATTTTCTGAAGGAATTATGTGGTAAATGAAAACCACAACTTCCAACATTTAACATTTTCTTGCCTGTTTTGTTCAGTGTTCTGCTGGGCCATTAAGAAGAGGTTACAAATCACATTTGGGTGCCACTGACAGAACAATCAGGTTCTGTCAGGTTTCAGTCTTTTCATACTTTTGGTTTGTATTGTGATGACCCATGAAAAATTATTTTACATGGTTATCTTTCCAGAATGTCATGAGCATGTCAAGCAGACATTTTTCATTTCCCTATTCAGACTTTCATCAAACAGAAGTACATATTCAGACTCATTCTTAGCTTTGGCCTTCATTTGCACCACAGGGAAGAGAAATGAGGAGTAATCCCAAATGTGGTGAGGTATGCCACTTTCTCTCCCCACAAGTAAAAGCTCTGTTATGTCAGAAAACATGGTTCTGAAAGTGTCCCTGTATGCTCTTGCGAGTTTTCTGATGTGGATTAGAGAAATCTTTTGATGGCAAGCATCCTCTGGCTGTTGCCACTGCACTCTACACTCTCTGCCACTATTGCTCTCTACACTGATAGTTGTTGTTGTTGAGTCATTGTGCTGTTTGATGGATTGCTTAGCTGCTGGAACAAATCCAAAGATAGCTATTTATGGTGAAAGAAATATAGTCAAACACTTTTCAAACCTTGGAAACACAAATTAAAACAAGCATGTTCCAGGATTTCAACAGCCATGGGTGAAACACGAAAAATTTGAATATCGTGCAACAGTTCATTTCAGTAATGCAACTTAAAAGGTGAAACTAATATATGAGAAAGACTCATTACATGCAAAGCAAGACAGTTCAAGCCATGATTAGTCATAATTGAGATGATTATGTCGTACAGCTCATGAAAACCCCAAATCCACAGTCTCATAAAATTAGAATACTGCATGCAATCAATAAAACAAGGATTGTACATACATAGAACAATATCAGACCTCTGAAAAGTATAAGTATGCATATGTACTCAGTACTTGGTTTGGGCTCCTTTTGCAGGAATTACTGCCTTAATGTGGCTTGGCATGGAAGCTATCTGCCTGTGGCACTGCTGAGGGGTTATGGAAGACCAGGATGCCGTACTAGCGGCCTTCAGCTCTTCTGCATTGCTCAGTCTCATGTCTCTCATCTTTCTCTTGTCTGACCTGAACCCCATAGAAAATCTATGGGGAATTGCCAAGTTTGCTGGCCAATCAAGCACAGTAATCCCACGGTCATTGAACCAGGTTTTGGTGCTTTTGGCAGTGAGGGCAGGTGCCAAGTCCTGTTGGAAACTGAAGTCAGCATAAAGCATAAAGCCTGCGGAAGTAAGCATGAAGTGCACCAAAATCTCCTGGAAGACGGCTCAGTTGGCCCTAGACTTAATGAAGCACAGTGGACCAACACCAGCAGATGACATGGCTCCCCAAATCAACAGAGACAGTGGAAACTTCACACTGGACTTCAAGCATCTTGCAGTGTGTTGTCCGCATTCTCCCACCAGACTCTGGGTCCTTGGTTTCCAAATGAGATGCAAAAGTTGCTCTAAACACAAAAAAGGACTTTGGATCTCTGAGCAACAGCCCATTTCTTTTTTGTTCTTTAGCCCAGGTAAGACGCTTCTGACATTGTTTGTTGTTCAGGAGCGGCTTGAGAAAAGGCATACGACATTTGAAGCCTATGCTAAGGCTAGCCGATGACCATAAGGTGTTCCCTCCAAACCACATGACGCCAGCCGACCGCATCTTTTCGAACTGTTCACTCACGCACCGGCCTAAAACACTCTGAGGACAGCGCTATCCGCTCCTTCCGCTTGCATGAGCTCACATATACCTCTGATTGGCTGTAGAGTGGATTGGTTGCTCCTTTTGCTGGCATGATTAGCTGTAGAGCCGTGATTCATGTAGAAGCACGAAGTACCTCTCATCCGTCCCCTCTGAGAGAGCT
This sequence comes from Clarias batrachus, assembly GCA_003987875.1. Taxonomy (NCBI): domain Eukaryota; kingdom Metazoa; phylum Chordata; class Actinopteri; order Siluriformes; family Clariidae; genus Clarias; species Clarias batrachus. Next base: position 220,028 of record QMIH01000602.1, on the reverse strand, counting down.
CGGCCAATCAGCTCTCTCTAGACCAGCGGCTGCGAGAGGTTACAGCATCACCCGGGAATCGAACTTGTGATCTCTGGGCTCGCGAGCACTCCACCACTGCACCACTCTGAAGCCCGGAGCACACCTCTTCTGCGCTTCACGTGTCCAACAGGTTCGCTCTCCTCAGTGATGCACCCGCTGAGAAACCTGAAAGAGCTCTGGTTATAGGAGACTCTATACTGAGACATGTGAAATTAGCTAGGCCTTTAGGGGGCGCCAGCGGCAGTGGTCAGGTGTATCCCGGGAGCCAGAGCACCGGACATAGCAGGTAATCTTAGGGCTCTAGGTCAGCATAGGTTCTCTAAGATAGTGGTACATGCTGGAGCTAACGATATACGCCTTCGTCAGTCAGAGGTTAGTAAGAGTAACTTTACAGAGGTGTTTAAAATAGCGAAGGCGATGTCCGATGAAGTAGTTTGCTCTGGTCCCATCCCAATGAGACGTGGCGACATAGCTTACAGCAGGTTATGGTCGCTGAACCGCTGGATGTCCAGGTGGTGCTCCGAAAACAACGTGGGCTTTATAGATTACTGGAAGACCTTTGAGGGCAAAGCCGGCCTGTTAGGGTGGGACGGTGTCCATCCCACTAAGGAAGATGCTGCTCTCATTTCTTGTAGTTTAGCGCATAGTCTTAGAAGAGGCCTAGTTAATTATCACAAGTTAGGAGTTTGATATACTCTCTTTAACAGAAATCTGGATTAAACAGGACGAGTATGTAGCTTTAAATGAAGCTAGTCCTCCTGGATATAGCTACAGTGCCCTCCATAATTATTGGCACCCCTGGTTAAGATGTGTTAAAAGCCTTACAATAAATTCAGCATACAGATCTGGCCATTAAGAACGCGCGCTTTTTCCCGCGAGATCCCGCAAGCAACATTCGGGAATTTAAATAAATGTGTTGTGCTTCACTGAATATCCGCCAGATGGCGCATGGAAAGACTTTATCTGAAAGCCAGACCAAGTACAACAAAGAATTGTGTATAATTTGTTAGCCTAAAACAATATTGTTTCCAATGCTTGAAGCAAACATGAATTTTATTTTGTTTTACAATAATAATATTTTATAATGAATCTGCGTATATGTGCTTCATATTATGTTCATAATGATGAAAAGAGATGCCCTAAATTACGAGGCGCCATATAGGGCTTAAATCAAACTTCACTCGTGCACACACAAGTGAAACACTTGCATACACATACACGTGGACAAAATTGTTGGTACCCTTCGGTCAATGA
>QMIH01000602.1:198299-215171 GCA_003987875.1 Clarias batrachus | reverse complement strand
ATATATTTTTTTTTAAATAAAAATCCAACATTTTAACACATTAAGGATAGTCGTGTTTAATTAAATTATTAAATCCTCGTGTTGCAGTGTTTATGCAGTCATTTGGTCATGTTCACCCATGTGGTGACAATATAATGATTCATTATTTATTATTATGCTTACTTACTCAGAGAGATTCTGTTTGATGCAGATTGACCTGTATATCAACTTGATAACTAGCGAATGCTATTAAATGCCACATATGTTTATCCCATGGTGACCAAAAAAAAGTACCATGACCAAATGGTACATTTTCTACCATTTAAAACTATTTATTATAATAAGTGGTGCCGAAGTGTATGATAAACCGAAAATATAAACACAAAAAAGATGGACAGCTATTTATTTAATTATCATTTTAAATATTTATCAACAACATCCATCCAGTCTGTCTGCATTTTAATCGATAAATCGCACGCGTTTATCACCTTTGGATCAAAACGCTGCCTTTTGTAAAGTGAAACTGCGAGCCGCGTGTTTGAAATTAATTGTAGATTATTTAAAGCATGATTTATTGCATCTCATTTCATTATTATAAACATCATTTATGAATTACACTCGAACGGGCAGTAGAGCTCTGATTAGACTACGTACAGTAGGCGCAACATCCCGGAGCCCAAGCCTCATTAAAATAAATAATTAATTTAAAAAATATATTTTGTAAGTAAACAACAGTAGCACAAGTTTAGAAAAAAAATATTTAGACTCTAAATAGATGCCGAATTATTTTTAAGGTGTGCCAGTTGGCACTGTTCTTATATTGCTCTTTGTCAGGGTAAATCGTTCAGTGACAAMCCCRTAAAATTCCMTATAWTGTAAATAGGTACTGTACATCTGTATGAATAAACCGAGATGCCCAACCCCGTGAAAATGGTGAATTCAGGGAAAGGCTCCCTGCGAGAGGTTTTGTGCGGACCACTGAGCTTCTACAGATTCTAAAATTGACAGTTCCTGTTTTTAATACATGCAGTGGAAGAGTCTGAGAATTTATTTACCATAAGCTTTGTTGTATTGTTTTTACACAACCTATGATTTCACCTATTTCTTTTTATTGTGTAAAGCTGCTTTGCGACAATGTCAATTGTTAAAAGCGCTATATAAATAAAATTGACTTGACTTGACCCATGCTATTTTACAAATGGAATATTTTTTATGTTACACTCTTAAAACTGCTGGGTTAAATGTTAAAGTGCTGGGTTATTTTATCTATTTATTATTATTTAGTAGATTGACTGTTATAAATACCCCAAATGAAATTAGTCGCTGTTTTAACCACTGCAGAGACAGTTAAAGCGGTAGTTTTCACTACTACTACTAATGATAATAATACTGAATGGAGAAAGCGCAGTCAAAGAAGAATCATCATTGAGAAGAAAATGAAGAATAAATGCATATCCGTATTTAAAGTTTGAGCTCGACACGTTTATGAGCTCTGTCGCTTGTTATCAATGGGCGTGTAGGGTTACGGTTAGAGAGAGAACGCATTTTTGGCTTCAGTAGACACACAATACTTCAGAGTGAAACACGCCTGCCCCCTATAGGTAATGGACGGCATTTTCACAGCTTCCCGCGAGCTGCCGCGGGAGCGCGCGAGATCCCTTTTCAAGGAACGTGCGTTCTTAATGGCCGGATCTGTATTGTCACACTGAAAATTGTAGAAAAATATAACATGAATATAAAGTGAATTTTAAGGGGAAATAAAAATGCCTGACTAACAAATAATTATTTTTCATAAAATAACCTGTTCCACAATTATTGGCATCCCTAACAATTCCTAGAAAATAAATGTAATTGAAGTATTTGTCATTTCTACAGTAGTATACAAAGTTGATCAGAGTATCTAGGAACATTTAATTAGTAATTTATCACTTCCTGCTTCCCTGGGGTATAAATATGACGTGACGCAGAGGCCATTTCTCTTATCCACTCTTCAACATGGGAAAGACAAAGGAACAACCATTCAAGTAAGGTAGGTGTGTGTCAACCTTCACAAGTCAGGCAATGGGTACAAGAAAATAGCCCCCCGCCTGCAGCTGCCCAAATCTACTGTGAGAGGAATCATTAGGAAGTTTAAAAAAAAAACTGGAACAGTAGTAAACAAGCCTGGTTGAGGACGCAAGTTTATTTTGCACAGTGAGGAGGATAAAAAAAAGAAAAGAGAAATAAAAAAATTCTCCAAAGCTCACTGTTAAAGAACTGCAACAAATGATAGCATTTTGGGGTCACAAAGTCTCCAAAACAACCATCAGGCGCCATCTACATGCCAACAAGCTCTTTGGGAGGCATGCAAGGAAAAAAAACTTTTCAGCTGCATCTTGGTCTCATCTGACCAAAGAACACGGTCCCAGTGGGTATGGCGGAACACAAAAGATAAGTATGCAGAAAAGCACCTCATGTCCACTGTGAACTATGGGGGAGGATCGGTGATGCTGTGGGACTGTTTCTCTTCCAGAGGCCCTGGGAACCTTGTTAGGATGCCTGGCATCGTGAATGCTTTGAAATACCAGGACATTTTAAAGCAAAATCTGGTGGCCTCTGCCCAAAGGCTGAAGATGGGTCATCACTGGGTCTTTCAGCAAGATAATGACCCAAAACATGTGGCCAAATCTACACAGAAATGGTTCACCACACACACACAGTATCAAGCTCCTCCCATGGCCATCTCAGTCCCCAGACCTCAASCCCATTGWAAACCTGTGGAGTGAGCTGAAGAGGAGAGTGCAGAGGAGAGGAGTCCGGTCACTGGATGAGTTAGAGACATTGTGCAAAGAGGAACGGTCGAAGATCCCTCTTTCTGTGTTCTCTAATATTATAGAGAAGATTAGGTGCTGTTTTGTTGGCAAAAGGGGGTCGTACAAAGTATTAAACATCAGGGGTGCTAATAATTGTGGCACCCATGATTTGATGTAAAATAATTATTTCTTAATGTGGGATTTTTTTTCCCACTGAATAAATGCACTTGAATTAAACTTTGGAGTTTCCTCTTTTTTCCATTGTGTTATTTACAATGTTATTTAGAACAAAACTGAATTTTTTAAAAGCTAAAGAACACATTTTAACCAGGGGTGCCAATAATTATGGAGGGGGCACTGTACATACACCAGCCTCGGCTAACTGGTAGAGGAGGAGGTGTCGCAGTTATCTGCCATAATAATCTGACTATCATACATAAACATGGACATAAATTTAATGCATTTGATGTTCTCTATAGTAACAGAAAAGTGTAGCTACAAATATTAAGTCTGTTTAATCGATTCCGCTAATTATCATTTACAGACCCCCAGGGCCGTACTCTGAATTTCTTTGTGAAATTGCAGATTTCCTCTCTGCAAATTCAGAGAAAACCTAGTCATTTCTGTAGACAAAGCATTCATTGCTGGAGAGAATCCAAAAGACCCTCTGAGAACAGCATTTATGTTTATACTAGACTCGGAGTATATCAGTGTGTAGTAGGACCCACCCATAAAGCAGGTCACACTTTAGATTTAATATTATTCTTCGGATTAAATATAAGAAATTTATTTACAATTCCACAGTCTGAAGTTCTCTCTGATCACTATCTTGTCTCTATAAGTGTGTCATAGTAATAATGTACGCACAGCGCCGCGCTACCGAATTAAACGTACATTCACATCAACTACCACACAGAGCCTGATCAGTAATCTCGCAAAGTTACCAACTTTGATTGGATCGCCATCTGACTCCACAGAACTCGATCAGGTGACTGACTATCTAGAGTCGATATTCCGTTATAGCTTAGATAACGTAGCTCCAGTTATTTAAAAAAATGATTAGAGATAAGAAACTCACACCTTGGTATAATGATCACACGCACACTTTAAAACAGACCGCTCGGAAATTAGAACGTAAATTGCGTCAAACTAAATTGTTAGTGTTTCAAATAGCACGGAAGGAGAGCATCCTAAACTTTAGAAAAGCTCATAGTGTAGCTAGATTAACGCATCTCTCCACTCTTACAGAAAATAAAAATAATCCTAGATTATTTAATACCGTAGCCAATTTAAACAGAAAAAAAGACCACTGCATAAATCTCCACAACAACACTGTACAGTAGTGAGGACTTCATGAACGTTTGGGCCAGACCTGTCAAAACATAGATTTTTCTTAGGTCACCTTCAATTTATTTACTTATTCACTGTTTTTTAATGTCTTTTTAAATTAGAGTGGACTTTTTATTAGGTGGATTTTTTTATAAGGGGTTTTGAAGCGGACTTCTCTGGTTGGTAAATCGAGGGAGTTGGTGGAAGGTGTATGTGAGGAGTTGTTTGTGTGTTATTTGAGCCCTATCATTTGGGGATCGAGAGAAGTGGGTAGGGGTAGTCAAAAGAAAGAATTTTAACATTCTTGAAGAAAAAAAAGCCAACTACTGCACTTTTACAGTAGACACATTTGGGAAGAACATTTTGAACTCAAAAGAGATTGGATTGGTCGGGTCGGGTCGGAGTTCAGTTCTTTTTCATCAAATAAACAGAGCTGCTATTTTGATTAATAAAAATGTTCCTTTTATCTTAGAGCTAAACAGGATCCTGAAGGCAGATTTATTCTAATCACTGATCAAATCTTTAACCCCAAAATCATCTTATTAGGAATTTAATAGTACTCTTCAGTAAATAGTGCCACCAAATGGGATGCAGCCAATGCCACCTTAAGAGGCCACATTATTTCTTTTTTTCATAAAAAAATAATTAAAAAAATAAATAAAAGAAAGGGAACTGCTAACTGCTATGCTAAAATGAAAAGATTGGAACTGCTTCATAAAACTCTACACACTAAACAATTGGAATCTTTTAACCGGTGCCACATCTAAATAGAACCTGGACTATTCAGAACATGTATAAAAAAAATAGCATTCAGTTGGCAAAGGTTCTATCAATAGGGGAATAAACCTAGTCAACTATAGCCCTGTCCATTTTCTTTCTTGTTTTCTATGTTTTTCTCTTTTACTGGACTGTTTTGCGCCCTTTGGTTTTTCCATGATCACTCTTTGAAATTAACAGATTATTGTTTAAAAGTTTGTCGTGGTGGCGATTGTATATTGATCTGGCTCTGCTTTTTAGTTGTTGTTAAAAGAATATAAAAAAAAAATTTTTTAAAAGTGCACTATGCATACCAGGGTGCCATACAGTGAGTGATTCCTTCAAATGGAAAGTCTTTTCTCTCCTCACTTTGCAGTAGTTTCTAAATAATCTTGTTCCTCAAATAATAAAACTAATAAATAAACTAAACTCAAAAATACAGTGACCTTTTCTTTAATGAATTGTAATTTATTATGTTAGTCAGTGCTGAGCCTCTTGCCTACAAACAACAGGCACAGCGTAAGCTCATCGACCAGATACTGGATGTGGAGCAAACAAACTCAGACTCCTTACTGTTCTACGCATATTTAACCAATCTAATTCAAACAGAAACCTTCCTAAATTTCTACTCTAAAACACTAACCAGCTGTCTTCTTCACTGATATCTTTACTTCGCTGTACACATGCCATGTTGCAGCCTGCTTTAAGTCCTTTACTATTATACCCGTTACCACAGAACCACACGAATTGATGACCACAAACCCATTGCCATGACGTCTGTGGTGATAAAGTCATTTGAGCGCCTTGTACTGTTGTTCAAAGACATTACGAACCAACTACTGGATCCTCTGATCTTTTCCCACAAAGCTAGCATGTATAGAGGGTGCTGTACACATAGACTTCCACTTTACCTTCCAGCACCTGTAATCTCTAGGAAAGTATGCCAGAATCATGTTTGTGGACTTAAACCTCATCATACTGACCAGACTAAAGTTTTAGTTCTCCCAGATGAAAGTGTCTGACTCCTCCTGCAGGTGAATCACAGACTTCCTGACAGACAGGAAGCAGCATGTGAAACTGGAGAAACACATCTCTCATCTGCTTACCATTAGCAATGGGTTCTCAAAACTTTGGGTTCTTTCTCCTGTACCTTTCTCTATATACACCAATAGCTACAACTCCAGTCATGAGTTCTTTAAGATCCTAAATTTTGCAGAAGACATCGACATGGTTGGATGATTGACAATCTGCTGAACTGGTGCAGACAAAACAACTTGGAGGTCAACACCCCACAAACCCTAGGAGATGTTCATGGATGAGCCCACATGTTAATACTTGCCCATGTATATTATTGGCCTTTTTAATTATACCATACATTGCCTTTTCATTAATAAAATATGAATCATCTTGCATACAGCCTGGAAGCAGTTTTCTCTATTATGTACTCTAACTCTCTTTTTGTCCCTCAGACACAGAAGCACATGCTTCTTCATCTACAGACATCTATGTACAGAGGTACTCTGAAATGTTACAGAAAGGGAATAAGATGAGGAAGATGACGGTGTCATACAGAGACAACAAAATGAAAAGGAAAGAATGGTGTTATGAATCTAAAGACAGATTAAAAAAAGTTTGCCAGGAAAAGAGGAGCATTAAGTCAGAAGAGATAAAGGAAACCCATGTCAAAAGGGTTAGGAAAATACATAGAAAACTTGGGGACAAAATGGAGTATGTTTGCTCCTTAATATCTCAGTAAAAAGTGTGTGTGCGAGCACATGAGTGCAATGCCTCCAATACATACCACAATGCCAAATTGCTCTGACTCACAAAGCTCCTCGTACTCACTCTTCAGCTCAGCTAGTGAGCTCAGCTCCTTCTGTTCAGGGAGATTTTTTATTAGGTTCTGTAAAAAATATAATACATAGAAATCATCAGTCCCAATTGGTGCTAAGAAACAAGAACAACAAGCTAATGACAAAATAATAAAAAACTAATAACTGCCCTCAACCTATAACCAATAAATAAGCAAAGAAAATGTCCCAAAAAGTCATTATCCAAAATAAAAGGATGGTGATATAGTTGTGCTTTCAGCTCAGCATCTTAAGTTTACTCATACCTCATACACTGCATGTACCTTGCTATGTAAAGAAAGAACTTGTCAAATGAGAACACCACAAAATATATTTTTTAAATATCTCTTGAAGCTGAACTATTTGGCAGAGGCAAATCACTTTTGACTAATTGTGGGGTGTGTCAAGACAAGGGTGTGTCCTAGGTCTGGTTGCCCAACCAGACTAAATAATCAGGGATGGAGGACCATGGTCAGTCAGATAAACAAGAACCCAAAGGTCACTATAAATGAGATCCAAAGTTCCATTGTGGAGATGGGAGAGAGAGCCTTGAAAAAAGGCCAGCACTTCAAATCAGGCCTCTATTGTAGAGTGGTCAGATAGGAGCTGCCAAAAACCCACATGTCAGCCTACTAGGAGTTTGCCAAAAAGCACCTTTTAAGGACTTTGACCACAAGAAGCAAAATCATTTGCCATTAGGCACTGCTCAGCACCTTATTAATACCATTCCTACAGTCAAACATGTTGATGGCAAGATCAATGCGATGGAGATGTTTTTCTGGGACTGGCAGACTAGCCAGAATAGAAGTGAAAATGTATGCAAGAAAAATATATAGAGCAATCCAGAGTGCAAGTCTTTTGGGATCCCAGTCTGGGGCAACAGATGACATTTCAACAAAACAACAACCTAAACCATACAGTACATCTAAGAAACAGAAAGAGCAGTGGCTTTGGAGCCACTCTGTAAAAGTCCTGGAGTGGCCTTGAAGTCCACTCAAACCCTACTCAAGTCCTGGATTTGAACCCAATAGAGTATCTCTGAAGAGACCTGAAAATGAATGCGCACAGACACACTCCCCTTCAAACCTAGCTGACCATGAACAATTCAGCCAAGAGGAATGGAACTAAAGAAAGGTATGGAAGCATCATTTACAAGATGACTTGTGCTTTAACCAAGTATTAAGTTATAGGTGTGATTGCTTATGTAAATGGGATATTGGAATAAATGGGATTTATTTTTAAGTATGGTAACAAAACACTCAAAACACCTGTTTTATGTGTAGTACAGTACGATATGGGGAAAAGGGACTTAAAAGTACTTTACAAATAAATTTGAACTGAACTGATTGGCACTGAAAGGGAACATGAGACTTTGTTTATCATTAGGCTTCTGGCACCTGTCTAGTAAGATTAAAGGAAAGCAGGGCTTGGTGAACCCTATGACGGTACTGATTAATAAGAAGAGTCTTAAATAAGGAAAAAAAATGTCAGTCTTAGCCTTAGCCTAATGTTAGTTAGGAGCAGGTCCATCAAACTATAAATATTACACTTAGCCATTAGCGTAGGACAAGCCCACTGTAACAGTATCTTGTTATAAACGATGCAGAAGCAAAAACAGTGGCCAAAAATAGTAGTGAGCTACCATTTGCTATTTCTTACAGGTCTTATTCATATGACTCTTTTCCTTTTGCGTTGCTGGTCAGATTAGTTATTTTTAACTAAAAACGTAACCTTAATATAACAGAATTAAATGTGATGTAACTAGCAATGCGGAACAACTTAATTTATTTTTATTTATTTACCTTTATTTAACCAGACAAGACAGATTAAAAACAGGTGAAACTGAAAGCTGAAGCCTTGGGGGGAAGAATTAGGAATGATATTATACAGTTTTAACATTTTCTGTTGGTCATTCCAGTCTGTAGCAGCAGCGTTTTGAAAAGACGACAGGCCTTTTACAGAGGTAGCCTTAGGAACTGTCAGCAGAATCAGGTTAGCAGAATGAGTGTGGCACCCAGAAGGAGAAGAGTGTAACAGTTCTTGTAAGTAAGGAGGGAACCAACCGAGTAGAGTTTTGCAAATGACCATATGCCAATGAGTTTTTACGGCGGGTGTGCAATGAAAACCAGTTGAGAGAAGAATACAGGGTACAGTGATGAGTTTTGAAAGGAGCATTTGTTTCGAACCGGATGGCAGAGTGGTAGAGAACATTGAGCTTTTGTAGCAGGCCTTTGGATGCTGATCTGTAAATCAAACATGGGGAGAATGGTCATTTGCACCAGAGTTTTCCTAGCAGATGATGTAAATGCAGAACGCATTCGATAAAGAAACCCAAGTTTTGATTTGATCTTAGACTTCAAATTATCAATGTGTTTTGAAAAAGTCAGTTCCCAGATATTTATATTCAGTAATCTGATCCAATGGTGTCCCATCAAGGGAGCAGATGCTTGGAGAGTTTAATAGAATGAGACCTTTTTTCCCAAACCACATGACTTTAGTTTTGGAAGTATTTAACTGGAGATGCAAATTGGAAAGAGTCTGTTACAATCAACTGTTTTCAACTAAGTTGAAGTTGTTGCAAAACTGTAGTAGGAGAAGGACCTGTAGAGTAAAGAATTGTAACATTGGCGTAAAGATGGATAGATGAATCTGTAACTGAATTAGCTACAGTATTAATATAAATAGAAAAATGTGTATCCATGTATTGATCCCTGTGGGACTGCATTGGGGACTGGAAGAGGCTGGGAAAGGAGCTGTTCAGATTTCACAAACTGCACTCTATCACTAAGATCATTAGAAAACCAAACCCAGTTCTAAATCCTGATTGAGCAGGTGATAAGATGTTCTGTGCTTCCAAGTATTCAGTTGACCATTTACAAGTTTTTCCAAAACTTTAGAGGTACATGGCAAAACAGAAATAGGCCTGTAACAATTGGGATCTGTCCGATCGCCACCCTTAAAAAGGGGGAACACTATCGCTGACTTCCAAGCGCAAAGAATTTGCCCCACGCGTAAAGATAAATTTTGTATATCTGTGATGGGAGCAGCAATAATGGAGGCAGCGATAAAAAACAGACAAGATGCATCTCGTCAGAGCCTGCAGATTTATGATCAGATGGGATCTAGCCTAACCAATTCATCCAAAACCTCCTCCTCTTAAAAAACCCACAGGGTGAAACTATGGGAGGAGGATGGAGGTAGTATAGGATGAGGAAGAATTGAGGGAGATGCAGTAGAACAATTAATAGGATTTATGGGTGATGAAACGGAAATTGATGATTCAGGGGTTAGACCAGAAGTTATGAAATGCTTATTGAGAATCTCCAACATATGCTTCTTGTCTTATACTACAGTGTTCTCTAAGTAGAGTAAAGGAGGTAGCTTACAAGGTCAAGCTTTATTTTCCATCTCCTTTACCGTATTCCAGAATTTTATAGGATCAGAACTACGAAGAGAAAACTGCTTCTTAAAAATAGTCTGTTTTAGCCTTGCGAACGGCTTGTAAGGATTTATTTCTAAATTGCTTGAAAACCAAAATCTCTGCTGGGGATCTAGTGTCTAGTGCCATAGGCCAGAGAGTACTTTTTTGTGGTAAAAATGCAGTGAGCTCCGGGGTAAACAAAGGACTATGTCGATCCTTTACTCTGAATCTTTTCACCAGGGCATGTTTATCGACAATAGCCCTCAAAAGCTTATAAAATAAATACCAGGCCTCATCTAGAGTTGGAACCAGACTGATTCTAGACCAGCATCTGCCATGACTAGAAAAGCTTGGTGATTAAAATTTTTAAAGACACGTTTACAACAGAATCGAGTCGGTTTCTTAATGGAACAGCCATTTCGAACACGCGCAATAAAACAGTGATCACTGATATCAGAACAGAATAGCCCAGAGTGATACTTGATCTTTGCACTCAAGATGGTAACTCAACAGACGTACACAAGGTTCTCATAAGATGACAGAAGTACAACCACTGAGGGATAAAGTGTTGGGAAGAGAACATAGCTACTGATGGACTAAGATGAACAGGAGTAGTGACAGAATAACATGTAAATCACATGTCATGATAAAAATAATAAAAATAGTGAAAGATACATTGTTCTTGCGATTGAGAAAAACATATGGATGTATCTGATGGCCACAGTTAACTTCAGAATTGGAGCCGAGTTGCTGCCCCTAGTAAAAACTAATATGGTATTTAAAAAAAAAAACCCAGTGGATGGATCCGGGGGCTAACGGCAGTTTAAGGCTACAGCTGAACGGCAAAGCCCAGCAGCAGGTGGAAAAGTCTAGCAGCCGATAAACTGGAGCTGGGTAACTAGCAGCCAGAATGTTGGAAAGCTTGTGACCGGAGAGCTAGAGAATTAGCAGCTGGAGGTCCAGAGAGCGCTAGAGGCCAGAAAGCTGGAAGGCTTGCGACCGGAGAGCCGGAGAGCTAGCACACGGAGAGCCGGAGAGCTAGCAGCCGGAGAGCCAGAGAGCTGGAGTTTATGGAATAATCTTAACTGTAATAAATAAACAACTGATTATGAATCAATTAATCAGAAAGGAGCAGAACAGCGCGGAAGCAAACACTGCAATCAATGTTTTTGAAGGCTACCTAAATCTGGTTTTAGGTCGTTTCTTTTAAGCAATTAATATTTGCTGGCTTCTCATCTACACTTATTTTTAACATTATATGGTGAAATGCTAAAACATATAGCTGTCAGACTGGAGGGAGCAGTCAGAAGGTTGCGCAAACAATCAGAGATCATCAGTGGAAGCATCATTTAAGACTGTCTGTTTACCACAACCCCATATAATGAGTACATCATTAAAATTCAGAGGATTATTAGTGTTGTCATTAAAAAGCATATCCTAAACTTAGACGAGTCAGTCAGTTCTCTCCAGGCTTCCAGACACAATCTGCATCTGGGGGAGCATAGCAGTGCAGATTCAATGGGTCCTGCCAGGATAAATCGCTCAAATTTGGTTCTCCCAGCCGGAAAAGGCACCTGCTTGCTATACTCATTATTATGTTTGTCCTGATTATCTATCAGTCAACACTTTAGGTACAATAAAGAGCAGAGGTGAGTGCAAAATCACTTGATGTGAGTGCAAAATCACATTGTGTCTTGGACAAAGAAACAGGTTTTTAAGTCAACCTTAGACAGGCCCACAAAGACATATTCATGGCTGAGCAATGATGAGCCAAAGACATCATTAGATAAAAACAGATTAAGCACTACATATCTGAAAGCATTCATACAGTTAGGATAAAAATTATGCTGTAAGTAAACATTTGACAGGGCCTTAAGGACTGTTGCTTCCCTTTCATTTAGAAATATACTAAATGACTGTTCAGAGTCAATGCACTGTAATGATGATGCATAGCAGTACAGTAAGCCCCCGACTTACGTTCATAAGTCAGATTGGTTCTTAAAAACTCGCTCCCTGGTATAATGATCACACGCACAGTTTAAAACAGACCGCTTGGAAGTTAGAACATAAATGGCGTCAAACTAAATTGTTAGTATTTCAAATAGCATGGAAGGAGAGCATCCTGAACTACAGAAAAGCACTTAGTGTATCAACGTATATCTGCACTCTTATAGAAAATAATCCTAGATTTTTATTTAATACCGTAGCCAAATTAACCAGAAATAAGACCACTGCAAAAATCTCCACAAGAACACTGTGCAGTAGTGAGGACATGAACTTTTTTAATAATAAAATTGTAAATATTAGGCATAAAATTGGGGCTTTGAAACTGGACAATGTAATTGATGCAGATGTTAAACTAACCGTCAGATCGAAACCTAGAATACTTTACTCATCTTGAAGAATATTAAATAATTTCTCTCATCTTTTCTGCAAATTCATCAACCTGTATATTAGATCCTATACTGACTCATTTTCTCAAACAGATATAAATAACCAGAAATGCCAGAAATAACAGAACCCCTTAATTCTTCACTCAGCATTGGGTATGTTCCAAAATCTTTTAAAATGTGCAGTTATTAAACTGATAATTAAGAAGTCTGACCTCGACCCCTGTAAGCTGTCAAATTACAGGCTGATATCAAACGTCCCCTTTATCTCTAAGATTCTGTAAAAGATAGTAGCGGAGCAGCTCTGCTCATATCTACATAGAAATAGCATACATGAACTCTATCAGTCAGGATTTAGGCCTCATCACAGCACAGAGAAGGCACTCGTTAAAGTAGTAAACGACCTCCTATTGGCCTCTGATTAGGGTTGCGTAACTATGCTTGTGTTACTCGACCTCAATGCAGCTTTTGACACCATTGATTATAGTACTCTTCTTCACAGATTAGAAAATGTAGTAGGAATTAAGGACACACCCCTCCAACCTGTAGGTTGGACTATTGTAACACCTTACACATTTATGCGTCTGGTTGTTCAACTAGATGCATAAACATGCTTCAATTAGTTCGGAATGCAGCAGCGAGAGTCCTCACTAGAACCTGAAGATACTGTACGAGAACATCATCTCTATCTTATCTTCACTTCATTGGCTCCCTGTGAAATTTTGCATTGATTTTAAAATGCTACTTTTGATAAAACATTAAATGGTCTCGCGCCGCATTATCTTAGTGAGCTGCTAGTGTCTTACGATTCGCCACGCCTACTTGATCAAAGAATGCAGGCTGCCTGTCAGTACCACGTTTTATGAAAACTAAAGCAGGGGGCAGAGCTTTTTCTTATAAAACCCCAAAGTTATGGAATAGCCTTCCAAATAGTGTTCGGGACTCAGACACAGTTTCATTTATTTAACCAATTTTTTATTCAATTATGTAAATAGATTAGCCTTAGTTAAAGGCGCATATCTGGAGGACTCATGGACGTAGAGTATTCTGGTGAACTGGTATGTTTAGATGCTGTCTTCCCCACTCTCATTGATCACTCAGGTTTGTTGACGGTGAGGTGATTGGTTGCTTTACATCTCAGTTCCCCCTCATGTCTGTGTTTCCTTCTGGCTCCTCTCTTTTAGTTATGCTGTTATAGTTAGTTAGTCCTGCCAGAGTCCCTGCTTGCAGTCTACACTAAATATACATTCACCTTATACATTATGTGACTGTAACCATACCTGTTATCTCTCCTCGACTACTCTACCCTCTCCTGTTCTCTCTTCCTCTCTCTCTGTCGAGCTACACATGTCGTTTCTGAGCTGCCATTGATCCAGACTCCCTCTGCCCTCTGGACCTGACTGACTCCTGGTGCCCCACTTCTGGTTGGAGATCTCGTCACATGGATGTCCTGTGTGTTTCTTTGGGATGCATCCGGTGTCTGGAGACGGTTTCACTCTACTATGAAGATGGTTCTGGCCTCGACTGATGTTAACAGCTGTTTCTCTGAGGACTTGGCTGCAGTCGCTCGATAGACTGGAATTTCCTACAAGTCTACCTAAGCCTCCAATAACTACCTAGACTCCATATTAACATCAATTAAGATCCGTCAACAACTGTTATACTGAACTGCCTGCCATCTAACACACAGTATGAATCCAGATCAATTCCTACTGTTTCACCCAAATGAGGATGAGTTCCCTGCTGAGTGCGGTTCCTCTCAAGGTTTCTTCCTAATGCCATCTCAGGGAGTATTTCCTTGCCACCCTCACCCTCAGCTTGCTCATCAGGGACTATCTGACCATTTTGATTCATACACATTCACATTCCATACAAACTTAAATAATTATTTTGATTGTGTAAAGCTGCTTTGCGACAATGACAATATTGCAGCGCTATACAAATAAAATTGAATTGAATTGAATATTTCTGGTTTGTGGAATGAAGCAGTTTCCATTATTTCTTATGGGGAAATGTGCTTTGATATATGAGTGTTTTGATATACAAGCACTTTGATATACAAGCATGCTTCTGGAATGAATTATGCTTCCAATCCAAGGTTTAGCGGTTTATAATTGTAAATATTGGGATCTGGTACACTGCAGTGTCTATTTTTTGTACAATACATGTGAGCTACAGTACATCCAAATTTTGGTCCATTTGTTTCTGCAGAAATTCGTAACTCGAATGTTCCCAAGTCAGCGACTTACTTTTCAAACTTAAACACTAAAAACAAGGTATCCGAGTCTGGCAGTTGAAATATGGAAGAAAACCAAAATAATTTAGTTTAATTATGAACACATGCATCTTATTATTAAGGCAAATTTGCTCTCCACCAATGTTGCAGTTGCACAATGTATAAAATCATGCAGGTACAAATTGTTACTTGATCATGAAATGACTGACTCATTTGAAGTGCCACTCAAGCTGGTTTAACTACTGTATTTAAGAAATTGATATGAGATTTATATGCACAATATTCTTCAGTATTTATGCAATATGCAGTCTTTAGGATGGTGCAAAACAAACAAAAATATAGCAGATGTTAACATCTGGTTGAATCAATTCATTTTTATTTATAATAGCACTTTTTGTAGTACTTTAAGGATATTTTGTTATTTTGAGTTGACAAGCTATAGAAAATCACTCTCTCTTTATAATGATGAGGAGAAAACATCTAAGACGTCCTCTGCTCTGTATACTTCGATCGCATAAAGCACCTATAGATCTGGAGAATGCATGCTTTTTCCCATGAGATCCCGCAATTTGGCGCGCGACATGCCGCGAGATCCCTCAAGCAACATTCGGGAATTTAAATAAATGTGTTTTACTTCACTGAATATCCGCCAGATGGCGCATGGAAGAATTTATCTAAAAGCCAGACCAAGTACAACAAAGAATTGTGTATAATTAGTTAGCCTAAAACAATATTGTGTCTAATGCTAAAGAAGCAAACACGAGTTTGATTTTGTTTTGCAATAATAATATTTTATGATGGCTTTTTATGTAAAGAATCATCTGGCTTTTTTGCTGTTTGTGTCCAACATAAATTATTTCATCCATTATTTGACCACGGCTGGAAATAATAGCTGGAATGTGATTGTGGTTTTATGACTGAAATAAAGCTGTTCATCGGCATGCGTGAACCCGCGGCTCGTACTTTCATAGACATCCTCCCCCAGAAAGTCATCGTATCTTGCAATAATGCAGATCAAAACATACATCACCTGTCCATACATAAAAAGGAATATTTAAGCATATACGCAAAATGTATTTCACTTAAATATTACAGATTAAAACAAGGAAAGTAGACGTGCTGAGCTCCAGTTCATTGTGATGCGGACAAGCGGTCCAGGAAGGAAACGGGCTTCGTTATTTTACTAAATGTATGAATGACACTCAAAGTATCAAATCCAACTATGAAGTCTGATTTAATTGATATCATTAAACATTTGATTTGTTTCTATTTATGTTTTGCTGGCGAAATACATTTTAGGCAGAGACGTCTGCTCGGTCTTGTTAATACTTTTTAAACCCCTCAATTCTGCCAATTCCCCCATCAGTGAAACTGGTTTGATAACTTCACACCTATTGTGAATGAAAGGTAAAGATTATACATTTCCGTTGTACTTCGTCCTTTTTGCACACGTGTGCATCTTTAAATTTGAACAGAAAATAATAGTAGGCTGGTAGGCAGGTTATTTTTGCATGTAACTTAAATGGCTGAATGAAGTTAAATATACACAATAAATTAATAATTGTATTTGCTTTACATTTGAGCACTCGTGTAAATACCTTTTTCATTGTATACCATATTATATATGTGTGTGTCTAATACTGTTTTATTCATATTCTACATTACATGCAGTTTGTAATTTACTTGCAATTGTATTTTTAAAATATAACTTACATATCTACAGTATAAGCATATTTATCTACTTCTTTATCTAATTATTTAATTCATCTCATTATAAATACACACACGTGGACAAAATTGTTGGTACCCTTCGGTCAATGAAAGAAAAACTCACAATGGTCACAGAAATAACTTTAATCTGAAAAAGTAATAATTTAAAAAAATTCTATGAATGTTAACTAATGAAAGTCAGACATTGCTTTTCAACCATGCTTCAACAGAATTATTTAAAAAAATAAACTCATGAAACAGGCCTGGACAAAAATGATGGTACCCCTAGAAAATACTGAAAATAATGTGACCAAAGGGACATGTTAATTCAAGGTGTGTCCACTAATTAGCATCACAGGTGTCTACAATCTTGTAATCAGTCAGTGGGCCTATATATAGGGCTCCAGGT
>QMIH01000602.1:178791-196128 GCA_003987875.1 Clarias batrachus | reverse complement strand
TAAATCTTATGCGTTTATCACCTTTGGATCAAAACGCTGCCTTTTGTAAAGTGAAACTGCGAGCCGCGTGTTTGAAATTAATTGTAGATTAATTTTAAAGCACGATTTAGTGCATCTCATTTCATTATTATAAACATCATTTATGAATTACACTTGAAAGGGCGGTAGAGCTCTGATTAGACTACGTACAGTAGGCGCAACATATCGGAGAGCCTCATTTAAATAAAATTTTTAATTAACAAATATTGTAAGTAAACAGCAGTAGTACAAGTTTAGAGAAAAAAAAATAGACTCTAAATAGATGCCAAATTATTTTTAAGGTGTGCCAGCTGGCACTATTCTTATATTGCTCTTTGTCAGGGTAAATTGTTCAGTGACAACCCCGTAAAATTCCATATAATGTAAATAGGTACTGTACATCTGTATGAATAAACCGAGATGCCCAACCCCGTGAAAATGGTGAATTCAGGGAAAGGCTCCCTGCGAGAGGTTTTGTGCGGACCACTGAGCTTCTACAGATTCTAAAATTGACAGTTCCTGTTTTTAATACCTGCAGTGGAAGAGTCTGAGAATTTATTTACCATAAGCTTTGTTGTACTGTTTTTAAACACTCTATACACAACCTATGATTTCACCTATGCTATTTTACAAATGGAATATTTTTTATGTTACACTCTTAAAACTGCTGGGTTAAATGTTAAAGTGCTGGGTWATTTTATCTATTTATTATTATTTAGTAGATCGCCTGTTAGAAATACCCCAAATGAAATTAATCCGCTGTTTTAACCACTGCAGAGATAGTTAATCAGCGGTAGTTTTCATTACTACTACTAATGATAATAATACCGAATGGAGAAAGCGCAGTCATACAAGTAGGAGAGCAGAGTATTGCAGGAGAGAAGAAAATGAAGAATAAATACATATCAGTATTAAAAGTTTGAGCCCGATACGTTTATGAGCTCTGTCATTGCTGTCAACGGGCGCCTAAGAGAGAGAGCACATGTTTCAGTAGACACACAATACTTCAGATTGAAACACGACTGCCCCCTACAGGTAATGAACGGCATTTTCACGGCTTCCCGCGAGCTGCCGCTGAAGCGCGAGAGATCCCTTTTCTCGAAAAGTGCGTTCTTAGTGGCCAGATCTGTATGTGCACTTCTAGCCCTCTCACCTTCACACTACCTCACAATTTTAAAACAAAATAAAACAGCACAAACACACACATGTACGTGCATGGTTGCATAGGCACACACACACAGCATCTCAAAAACGTATCACTAAAAAATTATGTTTTCTCAGATGTTTACTTAAAAAGTGAAATTTTCATATATTCTAGATTCATTATAAGATATACTGAAATATTAATGATTGCAAAATATAATTAAATATTTTCATTTCAATGATTGCAACTTACAGCTCATGAAAATCCAGTACCTCAAAATACTAGAATATTTCTCAAGAAATAAAAAATATATATTTACAACACCGGAATTCTAAAAAAAAAAGTCAACTCAAAAGCACAGTAATATGTGTAGTCAGTGGTAGTGGTGGTGGTAGTTTTGGCTCTGAGGGCAGGTGGCAAGTCCAACTAGAAAAGGAATTCGACATCTCAAAAAAGGTTGTCAGCAGAAGAAAGCATGAAATGCTTTAAAATCTCATTGTAGCTGTGTTGACTTGAAACTTGATAAAACACTGTGGACCAACACCATCAGATGACACGACACCCGAATCACCACCAAATGTAGAAACTTTATCCTGCACTTCAGGTTACTTACTCCACCAAATCTGATCTTGTTGGGCAATTGAGAAAGGCCCTTAACCCTGTGTGCTGCAGGCTTACTGAATAATGACTGACCTCGAACTCCGACACCACAGTCCTAACAAAGCTGGGACATGTAAAAAAAAAATATTTAATTGTTCCTCAAATGTTGTGTTCAAAGGTGTCTGAACACAATCCTGAATCCTAAGCAAGGCAGTTTATTGGCAAGACTTAATTAGCACCATTCTGAGAAAGATTTCAGTTTGGAAATTGGTTGGCTTAATTTTTGCAGCAAAGGATACCAAGTAAGGACCAAAAATGGTGGTGGAAGACTTGTCACAGTGGAAAAATCACAACTGTAGAACAGATAGGGGAAATTGGGAAGAGCCTCTTTTTTTTTTCCAAATGGCCTCTCAATAAAATGTTGAAATTTACTGTTGGCCAACTTTATGAAAAAAAAAATTCCAAGATTTTACATCTTTACCAGTGATGCAGACTCAACTAATCACATCTGGAAGTAATGTTGAAGAGTACAATTCTGAGTAAGATTCACACTGAATGATGGGACACACTGGAAAAGGACGCCTTTTCAAAAATGGCACCAACAGATAACTGTGTGGCATCTTTGCAAATTTTTGCGATGTCTTACAAAAAAAACAAAAAAAAAACTTTATTTCATTGAAATAAATGGAAAGTTTCTTCTAGTTCATTTTTCTATCTAATGTATGATCTCATTGCATAGATGCTCTGGGTGGTCTGCCTTGGATCTGTGTGGTTTACCACGAAGACCGTCCTGGCCTCAGCTGATACTGACAACTGTTCTCTGAAGACTTGTGACTGCAGTTGCTCGATAGTTCAGGACTGGAGGTTTACCTGATCCTTCAACCAACAAACTGTGCTCCATTTTAACTTAAAGACATCAATTGTTACTGTATGTTGAACTGCCAGCCGCCCAACACACAGTATGACTGCAGATCACTCCTTGCTATCTTCATACAAGTGAGGATGGGTTCCCTGTTCAGTCTGGTTCCTCTCAAGGTTTCTTTCTATTGCCATCTTAGGGAGTTTTTCCTTGCTACTGTCCCCGTCTCCCTTCGCTTGCTCATCAAGGACAATTTCATTCATACACATTCACATTTCATACATCCTTTCACATTTTTTAAAATTGTCTAAAGCTGCTTTGCGACAATAACAGTTGTTAAAAGCACTATACATATAAAATTGGATTGAATTGAATGAACGTACATTTTTTCATACGATTCTCCAAGCAACAAATCATAATGAAAATAGAATGATGCTGGTAATGACAATGGACGCTGCCAGTCACAGTGGTAATCCTCAATTCCAAGATTATGTGGAATACAGCAAAGGGAACTTATCAACCAATTTTACGCCTAAGAGGGTGGCTGACAGCCAAGTGACATTCCTGTTATAGGGTTTGCTTCACTGATGCCCGTGGGGAGCAAAGGTTGCCCTGTGTATATCATTCCAATTGAAGGTGAAATCACCTATTGTCACCTATTATAGCGCCTATTGCCGCTGTTTCTCACATAAAGGTGTCAGAATACACAGCACATCACTGTTTTTATGTGGTTAGGTGTGTGGTGATCATGTTATGGCTAATCAGGAAGTATATGTATAATGTATGCGTTGATACTTTTCATAACCTATTCGATCAAAATAGCCACCTGACTCAATTAACCTGTTGACTTATTGTTTTGTAGAAATGATAATTATATTATCATAGAAAGTAAAGTTGCTATACTTTAAGGAGATATGTGCAGCTGGCTTAAACACAGTGTAGCAGTCTGCATGCGTACTGTGCAAATGTAAGGCACTGGAGAGCTTCAGTCATACCCTTTAATTGATCTTTATGTGATTTGCTGGAATTATACAAAAAATGTAATACACTGCAGGGAATGCCCTTCCGGAAAGTCTCAAAACCCAAACACAAATGCATGGATGTTCACAAATTGAAAGTGGTTTGTAAATGCAAACTACATTTGCCATGTGCACATTTGTGAATTGCATGTCACTAATTTGTGAATCAAAAATCACATTTATCTGTGAATTACAATACTGATTTGACCCCACATATTAACCCTTTTTTAAATTTTTAGTTTTTAAATCACCAACCCTAGAAGTAGGTGTAGTCCTTCATACATACTGCTATAGAGTGAATAGATAATAAAGTGAATGTTCCAAAAGGTTAATTGATCTTGCCTAAAAAAAACAAATAGACAATGAACAGAAAGGCAGTGTTGCTAGGCTTGACCAAGCTACATAACAAGGAATCGATCATGAGAAATTGAAAGAAGCCTGTGCTTGTAAATAAAGCAAAATTGACTGTCTATTGAAGCTAACTAGCTCTTATATACATTTAATGAATATTTACATGTAAATTGAATAAAAAAATACATACATGCATGCACATATTTGCGCATACACAAATACCTGGATTAACGCCTCAGTCAGCTTCTCCTCATCCACTTCCAGCACAATATCCCGGATCTCACTGTAAGGCATTCGGAATGATCCGAGAAAAATGGCTGTTGAAAGGGAAAAAGAGTCATTACTGTCGGTATGCTAATGGCGGCTGGATTTTACCAAATCAAGACCCATTATCAACGGCCTTCATATAATATAGCCACAGAATTGACTCTTGGCCTGTTTGAGCAATTTGAGGGAGATAAGAAAGGTAGGATAAAAATATTTTACTTGTAACAATGTAAGAAGTCAAAACAACCCATTACACATTAATATGTGGAATTCATGAAGTTTCAAATCTAATAATATATTTGCAAGCAACGATGATGGGACCAAGCCCGGCGCCACCGCCACCAGTGAGACAGTGGGCAAAGAGGGCCACTGATGTCAAACGGGACTCGGCATCCTAGCTGCAAGGTCTCTACTGTCTGTGTATATGACTATGCATATGTGTGTGCCGTTAGTAGGCACTTTTCAGCATGAGGCATCGCCATGGCTAAACTGTCTGAGATATCAGAAATCCCATTGCAATATTCCATCCTCAATGTTTTGAGATTACATGGGCCGGTTTGGTGAAGATGATAATGGTGGAGGTGCTTGGACTGGTCCCTGTTTATGTGGGATGTGTAGTGTTTCTGTTAATAGGATGAGTAATATGTGTGTGTAATTTGTGTGTGTGTGTGTGTGTGTGTGTGTGTGTGTGTGTGTGTGTGTGTGTGTGTAGTATGGTTAGTGTGCGCATATTGTGTATGTGTGTGGGAATGTCATACTGTATGTGTCTGTGTGTATTAACATTAGTGATGTGTGTGTTAGTGTGTGAGATGTGTTTGTGTGTGTTAACATTTGTGATGTGTATGTGTACAATAGGCCGCAGGTGCTGGAAGAAGAGCCTCACACTATGATGTTCCTGTATGTGTGTGTGTGTGTGTGTGCGTCATGAGAGAGGGGTGTGTGTACGCGTGTGTGCATCGTGAGAGGTGTGTGTGTGCAAGTGTAAACATTTGTAATACGGGTGTATGCATGTGTGCGACGTATGAGTGTGTTTGTGTGTGTGCATGCAGCATGCCTGTGTGTGTGTGTGTGCGTGTACACCTGCTTTGTAATGTGTGTGTGTGTGTGTGTGAGTGTAAACATTTGTTATATGGGTGTATGTATGTATGTGTGCATGTGTGTGATGTATGAGATGTGTTTGTGTGTTAAAACAGGGCTAATGTCAGTTTGGGCCCCAAATATTTGTTGAGTGCATTAGTGTGTGTGTGTGTGTGTGTGTGTGCGTGTGTGCGTGTGCGCGCGTGTGCGCGTGTGTGTGCGCGTGTGTCGTGAGAGAGGGGTTTGTGTGTGTGTGTGTGTGTGTGTGTGTGTGTGTGTGTGTGTGTGTGTGTGTGTGTGATGTCACAGAAGGTGTCACTGAATATAATGTCACTCAATATAAGGCCACACAGAAAGTTATTAATCATTTTTTGGCGTATGTTTAAGACATTATCACGGCTGACCCGTTTGAGATACCAAAAATCCCTCCGCAATTTTGCATCCTCAATGTCTTTAGATCTCTTTGGCTCAGTTTGGTAGCGATTGTATAATTTCCCTAGGAGGAGTAGCCAGAGCCTAACGGGGTGCTGGCTATAGCAGCATTCAAGCCAAAGGAAATTGCTAAATCACCTGCCACTAATTTTTGGTAAAGGACATCATGGCACTGTTTACAGAAAAGAAATGAGTCCTTCAAAGAGAAGAACACCGTCCCTACAGTCAAGCATGGTGGAGGTTCAGAGATGTTTTGGGGTTGCTTGCTACTTCTGGCACTGGGTGCCTTGACTGTGTGATTGGTATCATAAAATCTGACTTTTGGGGCCAGTGTCAGAAAGCTGCATCTCAACCAGAGGTCATGGGCTTCCAGCAGGACAATGACCCGAAACAGACTTCAAAAAGAACTCAGAAATGGTTACAAACAAAGCGCTGGACAGCTCTGAAATGGCCAGCAATGAGTCCAGGACATAGGAGAGATCTCAGAACAGCAGGTGGGAGAAGGCATTCTTCAATCTGAACCTGGAACAGTTTGCAAAACATGAGCGGTCCAAAATTCCAGTAGAGAGGTTTAAGAAACTTATTCATGGTTACAGGAAGCCATTGATTTTTGCCAAATGGGGTGCTACGAAATATTTAGTTAAGGGTGACAATAATATTGTCCAGTGCCTTTTTTACGTTCTTTGTGGAACTGTATCAGATTTGACTTTTCTTCCCTGTTTTTTTGTGCTGTTCCAATGCAAAAATAAATAAATAAACATGAGTACCGAAACATTTTCAACTGCAACAATTTTCTGAGACGAGGGTTGCATTTTCTGACAGAATTGCAAGGGTGCTGATATTTTTGGCCATGACTTTATATATGATTGTTTACCATGGTACTTTTATTTTATTTTGTCCCGTGCGAGCCAGCCAGCCAAATTTGTATCCCATACACATTCCAACGCAATGCACGTTTCCACAAATCTCACGTCTTATGCCATGTTTTAAATAACTCTCATTACCTCATCTTTTAAAATTAAAGATGTTGTCAGAATGATTGTGAGAAGTTCACACTCATCAACAAACCAGATTTTTAAGTAAAACTGAACTCTCTACTTTATATCAACCCACGTCCATTTAAAGTAGACATGCTATTTTAAGGTGCTTCAAATTACAGATGTTGCCATTGAGAATGCACGCTTTTCCAGGCAAAATCCTGCAATTCGACACGTGCCATGCCAAGAGATCCCACAAGCAACATTTGGAAATTTAAATAAATGTGTTGTGCTTCACTGAATATCCGTCAGATGGCATATGGAAGGACTTATCCAAGTCGAGTACAACAGACCATGTACAACAGTCTTGAAATTAATGTAATGTGTAATCTGATGGTGTTAACTATGCGAATGTCCTCATTTGGGAATATACCAACCTACCTTCGTTAAAACGTAAAAAAGTGTTGACACTGAACACCATCAGAAGACATGAATGAACATATATATATAAATAAATATTCTTATATGAACACAAAGTGCTTCTGGCTTTTTATAATCATCATTTTCTGCTGTTTGTGTCCAGCATTAAATAATTATTTCATCCAGTATTTGACCACAGCTGGAAATAATGGCTGGAATGTGATTGTGAATTGAAATAAGGCTCGTATTTTCACTTTACAAAAGGCAGCATTTGATCAAAAGGCTGATAAACGCATGCGACTTATCGGTAAAAATCCCTCTTCTCATGTTTCATGTAGTGTGAAGTTATCAAACCGGTTTCACTGATGGGGGAATTGGCAGAATTGAGAGGTTTAAAACAAATTAACAAGACCGAGCAGACGTCTCTGCCTAAAATGTATTTCAACAGAACAATGAACTGAAGCTCAGCACGTCTCCTTTCCTTGTTTTAATCTGTAATATTACAATATTATATTAGCATGTTGCTAGCATGATGCTAATATGATTAGTGTGTTTCTAACAAAATTAGCATGTTGCTAGCATGACGTTTACACTTATCCAGGGGTCTGAGGCCTTTCCTAAGACTTGCAGTGATTCAGTGCTCTGCTTAAATTGGTGTAAATTTCTCATTTGTACCAATATAGGAGCTAATACATTCTCCCTTATTGTTGTAGAGCACAAACTGGGCTTTAATAATGTGGCTGATGTAAATATGTTCATGTGCAATGTTTAAACTTGTGTCAAATTACACACAAAAAATACAATTTCAAACTCTAGCATAAAGCAGAGAAAAAGGAGAATAAACAAACCTGGCAGATAGTTTAGAACACAGAACTGAGTTCATGAAAGTCTTGGTTGTGTGTCCATAGCAAAACAATTATAACACTCAAAGATCTTCTGTTGGGAGTAAAGTGACTGATGTGCCTAACTTTTTTCAACAGAGCCTCTGTTTCACTGAATAATCTGAGACTTTTCATGAATATGTAAGACCTAATGACACTTGGATCAGGTAGCACCAGGTTGTACCTGGACTCCTATTATCTTTTTGCTGTTTGTGTCCAGCGTTGAATAATTATTTGAAATAAACAAAAGTAAAGCATAGTTTCTGAAACATTAATTGAAATACAATTCGTATGCGCGCGCACACAAAACAAAAACCTACACAGGAAAAATATGTTAGTATATTATGACTGAAATAAAGCGGCTCACATTACGCATGTTTCGCGCAGCGCAGCAAAGGCAGTGCTTACTTAGCAAGTATAAATCTATGTTGGTTTCTGGGGGATTATGTGGAGAGAAACTGCATTTTAAAAAATCTCTGATAAATCTCGTTATCTGTGCGCACAAATTCACCTGCACTTTGATCAAAACTCTGCAAAGTGAAAGAGCGTGTGCCGCGGGCTCACACGAAAATTTTACATTCACTAAAAAAATCTTATTCACAACCACATTTCGGCCATGCACAGACAACATGCATTGTGCTATGTTGTTGTTTGTGATCTGAGTATTTTATGAATGAAATAAAGCTGCTGTTTTTATTACACACTTGTACTTTTCATCCCCCCTGTGATCAATATGAGCCAATACAAGCAGCTTTGTTGCAGTCATAAAATACGTAAATCACAAAGAGAGGCAGACAAAATATTCAATAAGTACCCCAGAAAAACAAGATAGCACAAATATATATTCTTGCTGACTAAACACTGGCTTTTTTTTTTTTTTTTTTGAAGTGAAAGCACAAAATTTTATTTCAATCATTCGGTCATTTGTGGTCAAATAATTATTCAACGCGAGACACAAACAGCAGAGAAGCATGATTATTATTATTATCATGCTTTTTTTGCTGTTTGTGTCCAGCGTTGAATAATTATTTGAAACTGAAAAGCTTCATGCGGATTCATGCCACAAGTCATTTTCTCAGGGAAAGATTCTTATGTGCAAATAAGAATATTTAGGTGGGAAAAAAATCTTTTGTTTCTTTATTTCAACCCTTCCTTTTCTGTTGGACACTGGCATGCATCAGCACATCCATCCTCCCAAACAATAGTATTCACACTTACATGCGAATAGAGTCGTTTACATAAATATTGAATGTGAATGAAGAACTAAGCATGGGAACGGGTCTACAATGTCTGTGGAAATGAGAATCTGTCTGTTTTTTAGTCTTGACATTAATTTAATAACAAACTTTTTATTGGCAATAAACTTTTGAGAAAGAAAACCATCTACTATTTGTCTTCATATTTTTTCTGGGCTGCTATGATATAAGTGAATTCACAAAAACACTTGGAAAGAGTAAAAAAAAAAAAGTATAGATCATAATAATTCCCAGCTGATGCGTTTGACATCTGCCAGTTGGCAACAAATTATCCACGAATTTTCAAGGGTCAGGTGTTTGACTCACTAAATCTTCTTGGGAATGATTTACTGAGGCACGTCTATGTACTGTGCATGAGGTCATCTGAACATGTTAATTGATTTCACACCTTCATTCTGAAGAAATTTAAGTCTAGGTTTGACTTGAATGCCCCTCATATAATGAAATATGAAATGACTGAGGCTCATTCAACATGTATTTAAGAAACTGTTCTCCTAATAGGTTTTCTCAGCCACATAATACAATGCTAATTAATTTCTTTATGTGTTCTATATACTTTACAGTTCATTTGTACCATATAACTTATAAAAAACAACAAAGACAAGGAACAAGTAAGAACATGGACTTACACAGATTTTGGGCCGTTTTGGCATTGAGGATTCGTAACTCTTTTGCTTTTTTCTTAAATTGTGTCATTCTGTTATCAGTTTCCTCCACATCCTTTTTTACTGTGAGAAAAAGAAAAGACAGCAAAGGATTTGTTACTGTTACAAGCATTCATTACAAAATAAGTCACTCTTTATGTAGTTTAGCATGAAAGCAGATCATCTAGAAGTATGCTGAGCCACCTTGCATTCAAAACCTAAAAATGCAAAATGTAAATGATATTTTGACATTTTCACACTGTCAGGCAAAGTACAAGGATTTAGACATAGTGGTTTGGCTACAAGATTATATATTTAAACAGGTTGACAATTGGCTGATTCACTATTAAAAAAAAAAAGCATGAACAGAGTAAAAGCATGGACCCAAACTGTCAAGACTGTCAGGTCAAGAGGGTGGGTAAATCTATACCAAAAATCTATAAGAAGTTTATAGATGCACTTATTTTATGTACTTTTTTAAATTTACTTTTGAGTTATAATTAGCATTCAGGTAGGTCTCCAGTGCTACTGCACATAAAAAATACAAGTAAAATGCAGAGGTGGAAAGTAACGAATAACATTTACATGTACTCGTGTTACTGTAATTGAGTAGTTTTTTTTTTTGTGTACTTCTACTTTTTAAAGTCGTTTTTAAAATCTGTAATTTTACTTTTACTTAAGTATGTTTTCTTTCAAGTATTGTAATTCGCTACATTTTAAAAGCACTACTGAGTAAAACAAATGAATGAAAATGCAAAAAATATTATGCTTGGTATAAATGCTTTGTTGCGCCCGTGTGTGTGTGTGTATCGTGTCCGGGTCGCGCGCCGCTCCAGACTCCACTCCAGCTTTTCTGACTGTTTCCCCACATCGGCATCTACCTGACCTTCCACACGGTCGCTTCCGCCCTGAGAGTGACGTCATCAACCAGCGCCGCCATATGTAAACCGGAGAGAGACGCGGGACAGAGGAGAGAGATTGTGATTCTGGCATTTTGGTATTTGGTTGTGACTTTTTGCCTCCCAGTGACTTTGATTATTGCTTTGTATACTGGATCTAGTTCCTTCTGCCATATACCTCCATTTCTATACAGTTTAAAAAAGAACCCTGAACCATTCTTTTGCTGTACGGCCCGACACTAGACTGGAACGTGACGCCATCACTTTGATTTTCAAGCACAAGAAAGACGACAGCTTTATTATGTAATGGTGTTCCTTCAGTTAAAAACAACTAGTTTGAGATTTATATCTGCTCATCTTTTTTTGAACTACACTAGAATGCCTCATCCCCTCGCTGTTAAAAAAAAAGTTACTTACTCAGTAACGTTTACTCTAAATAAATGTTTTATGAGCTACTTTTTACTTTTACTTGAGTAGATTTTTATTATGGTAACTTTTCTTGTACTACTAAAATTTCACTTTTACTTGAGTACAAAATTTTAGTACTCTTTCCACCTCTGGTAAAATGCCCTGTTTTTTTTTTTTTCTTTTTATTTTTCTTTACCGGTGCAACAATTCAATGTGACCTCATATTAGGAGATAAAAAAATCGAAAGAATATTAACCCGCTGCAAACTCACTGCTCAGCTGCTCAGATCTGCTCACCTCTGGCCTGCTCTGAGTGCCACTTTCATTTCACAGACTGTGAATGCCATAATGGATGCTATGCTTTTGACTGTATTAAAAAAAAAATTGGGAAAAAAAATCCCAAGAGATAAAGGATTTCAGAAATACTCAGACTACCCATCTAATACTAATAATCATGCCATTGTTAGTCTCCTAGGTAATACTTTTCCCACATTCTGATGTTTAATATGAACATTAACTGAAGCGCTTGATTTTCATCTTTAGAATTATATGCATTGAGCTGCTTCCACATGATTTTGCTGACTGCAAAATTGGATAATAAGCCACCTGCAAAATTTAGCAAATATACACATATGTGATTTGAGCTTGTGCTGATTTTATCTGGGGTTTTTTTTCTTATGTTTTTACCATTTTCAGGGAGATATTTCTTTT
Organism: Clarias batrachus; assembly: GCA_003987875.1. Classification (NCBI taxonomy): domain Eukaryota; kingdom Metazoa; phylum Chordata; class Actinopteri; order Siluriformes; family Clariidae; genus Clarias; species Clarias batrachus. Next base: position 184,166 of record QMIH01000602.1, on the reverse strand, counting down.
GTGGTGAACTGGGCATTTTCCCCTTATACTGTATCTGAATGCTAACACAACATGCATATCTCCAAAACACATCTGTAGTTCTTTCCAGTTATGAATAGGATTTGTGACTTACAAAACAGTGCTGTTCTTTTTTTTTTTTAAGGTATCTGCAAGCAACTAATGTTTCTTGCCAGATTTATTATGGATATTATTATTATAGATAAATTTATTAGCTACACATTATTTGGCAGTAGCTCTATGCTTAGATTGAGCACACACACACACACACACGCGCACACACTCATGATTGTCCAGTAGCACTGTAATTGATGGCGAGAGAGAGTGGACCACCCCTAAAGAACAATCAAATGCTAATCATGTTAGCATTGTGCTAACAGCACGCTAATGATGTTGCTAGGGACGTGGCTTATTAACATCATGATAAACGTGAAAGACTGATTGGTTGCCCGAGTTAAATGAGCCCTTCCCACTGTCTCTACAACAATGGAATCCACAGTTAGGTTCAGTTTCAAAGTTCCTATGGAAGTTATTATATATTTTATAGATATGTGGCAAATTTGGCATCTCTCGTGCCTCAGGGATACAACTTATAACCCTCTTGCGGGGTATGTGCTTACACAGCTTGCAAGCTGTACAGTAGAAAAGTCACAGCACCCCATTCCCGAATATGCCGCACAATTTGACACCTCTTTCATGAGTCTACGGTGAACGTAACAGGACTAGTTATGCACCAAACTTGTACGGAAGAAGACAAAGAATAAGAAGTCTGTGAGATAATAATAGGAATGCTTTGCAAGCACCACTAATTAAGAGTGTCTTGGCTTTTACACAATATTTCACCTGTAGCCAAAACGGAGGTTCACCCACACGAAAAATAAACATTACATACTCCCAATTTAGATTACAGTTAAACTTTGGATTGCGAACATAATTCGATGCAGAAGTGTGCTTGTATATCAAAGCACTCGTATATCAAAGCAAATTTCAAAGCAAATGATTCAATACACAACTGAAAAATATTAATATAAAAATAATATAAAATGTAAAGTACAAATAAAACAAATGAACCTGCGCTTTACCTTTAAAAAACAAAAACAAACAGAGCAGTGTTTCTGATGTGTATGTGCACGCATACGCTTGTGTGCGCACACGTGTGCACGTGTGTATGTGTGAACCTGAAGTAAGACGAGAGGAGAGGAGGAGGGAGGGGGGTGATTTTCTCACATACACACGCTGTAACAAGGAGCTCGTTATGGTCAGCAGCACACGCATGTGGGCAAGAAGCTAGCGCACATGTGTGCACACAGCTGTGCTACAAACTCACGGCTGCATACACGCACACACTAAATACATACACGCCATCTACAAACATGCCTTATATTTCTGCAATTGGTAGACACACAACACATACGCTGGATTGTTGCAAAAAGGTTACTATTTTTTAACGAGGCGGAGCGGAACGTGTGAATCCAAGTGCAGATGAATTATAACAATGTTAGACGAGAGCGAGGTAGGAATGCGGAAGCAAAGGTCAATACCAGGAGATCAGTCAATGCAGCGTAGCGACAATCCAAAAAAAAACTTAAAGCAAAAGCCATGGTCAAAAACAAGGAAGCGCAAGATCAAAAGCCGGGAAATCAATCCAAATCAAAAAGCTAGAGACGAGAAAATGAGGAAACAAACGAACCTGGCAACGTGAAATCATAGAAATAAATGAGAGAATTGAGACAAAAATACACAAGATAATCCAGCAATTTAAGCGGCGCGCAGCGCAGCACTTGCTTAAATCACTGGAGTAATCAGGGGAGGATAGGAAACAGGTGCGCAGGAGGGGTGGAAACGGGACCGTGGGAAAAGACACATGACAAGTAAGAAAAACAAAGGCACATGTCGAAGGTGACAGTGTGAGAAAAAGTGCAGACAGGACGTGAATCATGACACTATTTATTAGGTTTGTTGCTGAAGGGTATTGATTAATTTACTTCCTGTTGCTATGATTTGTTGCATCAGCTTGCATTATCACCAGGGCATTAGAGAAACCGAGTCTTGAGCGCTCGTGGACTGTTATACACACTTATTCCGCCCTGAGCATGCGCATCACTGATGAATCGAGGACAAAAAAATTCTGGTTATAACAGGAGGGGCGTATATACTCTTATTTGTGCATTGTCTGCATATTGTTAATATATCTTCGGAATATTGTGAAGGTATAATTTTGCAGAAACACACTCTAGATTTAGATGTGGAACGCTACTATGCTGAAACTTAAAGGTTAAATGGTAAGTTTATCATTAATATAATATAATATAATAATATAATATAATATAATAAGTTGATCAGCTTTATTGTAATCAGTGATATTATTTCAGGTTGAAGCCCACATACAGTCTGCCTGTCTTTCTGTATGGCAGAACTCTCTGCCTAACTTATTAAGACAAAGAAATAAAACAGTGCAAGCCTGAGTATCTTTGTCGTCAGCCAAATACACTCCCTGTTTAATGTTGATTAGATCAGATCAGATATATATATATATATATATACACACAGTTGTGCCTAAAAGGAAACAGCATTATCAGAGTTAATCTGACTTGAATACAAAGTCTTGGAATATGGATATTAGGTTATAAAGACCCTCAGGGTCCCTCATGTTCTTCACAACTTCTATGGCATCAAAACTTCTATAGAATGTTTTTGTTTGTATATATTGTCCGTGATTCATTTGAATGGTTTATTACATTTAGATTTGTGAGAAAATTAGAAAAGATTTATAGACATCTAATATAGTCATTTTAATCTGTTCACCACTTCTCAGAAAACTGCATTCTAGTTTCTTCCCTGACAATGTGAAGACTGACGCACTTGAATCGAGCATCCTGATTCTGAATGTAGGTCAACACATTCAAATTTCAAAAAAGACCTGCAAGACTTGCTCTGGCACATCAAAATGGGAGTTTTATGATGTGCCTCCCCTATCAGAATCACCATAACATTAATGCCTTTGAGTTGTTTTCTTAGGACTTGGGTTGGATTAGTGCTGATGAGTAAATTTAAATAGTACTCCAAGGTTAATTGCTTGTTATATTATATATCCTTGAGCAGACACCACCACAAACAACGTAATGGCAACAGATGCAACAATGTCAGAAATTATGCAATAATATCAGATTATACAGCGGTCGGGATATCTGTTATGCCAAATCCAGCATACAGACCACACTTCAGACAATTACGACAGGTTCTGAAGCGGGTGAAAATCTGGCCAGCAGGAGCGATCTCTGTTATTCACAACTGTTTTAAGAACATTGATTGAAACATGTTCATGGAAGCTGCGACTTAACGACAACTTAACTTGAGGAGTACACATCAGCAACCAGATACATCAACAAGTGCACTGATGTTACTAGCTCCAAGATGATCATCTCATGCCCCAACCAGAAACTTTGGAGTACTGCAGAGGTGCATGCACTTCCAAATGCGCTTTAGCTTGAGGTCACAAACTGATGGCCGGACACTATCTTCAGGATTTTCTGGTAGAGAATTCATGGTTCCATGGTATCACAGATGAGGTCTGTGTTTGTATAATTAGTGGTAAGGAGTAGAGAAAAAAAAAATCCTGTTTACCTCTGGACTTAGATGAGAAATAAAGTGAGAGTTGGGCAAATAATTCCGGGTTCTCGAATTTGTCCTCTTTGACTTTGATCCAAAAGCAATTCTCTGCCATCTCCTGAGGCACGATCTGCAAGTACAAGAAAAACTACACTAAAATTATACTTGAAAAAAGACAAAAATATACAGTGAGTTCTTATTGCTTTTAACAGCAAAAGCCTTGCTGTTAAAAGCAATGAGAGCAACTTTAAAGTGATTCCATATTTTTTTCCTCAAAATTAATTAATTACAGATTTTTTCCCACTACTTGATCTACAAAAAAAAAAAACATTATTGAAGAATATATCATTTAATTTGCTTGAGGTATGGTTCATGAAGCCAGAGTGTTCAGCTATATTTTTTTGTCCTGTATGTGATTTGTCTTTTACATGGTAAAAAATTATTCCTGAAAGTGTGCCAATTCCACAGGGCTTATACATTGCAATCCAAAGGGTGGCCTATCTCTAGCTAATCAACCGCAGAGAGCAATGCAGTAAAGACGCTGAAATTATACAGTCAACTCAAAGTATTTGAAAGGGAACATGTGATTTTGTTATTGATTTAAACAAACTAATAGCTGCAAAACTATGTAATAAAATCACTGTCAAAAATAACCATTCGTAAAAAATAAAAAAAATAAAAAAGATTGTGTAATTCCATTTTTTGTCCAAGTTGGATTCCAAAATCTACGGCCACGACAGCTTACAGATATGAGATTTTGTGTGTTTTGTTTAGAGACACAAAACTCGTTTTTACAACTCCTCTGTTACACGAACGAATTGCAAAATTACTCCCATGAATGTTGTGTTACACTACTGTCAAAGATACGTCCTCAAGGCCACATGCACAGGGATTACTATCTGAGGGAAGAGGAATCTATTCGGCCACCGTTCTAAACCACCAGCGCGAAAATGGCAGATGAACAGCCGAACGCTCTCTCATCGTCTCAAGTTAAAAAAAAAAAAAATTAAAAAAAGAAATTTCACAGATTTTTAAGAGAAGTACAATTACTGAGATGTTTTAACTACAGTAGGTAAGATTTTCGGAGTTTAAAACGGTGACTGTGCGCATGCTTGTCTTGTGTCTGTAAATGGTAAGAGTCGTATATTTCAGTGTTGTACTCTAAGAAACACACAATCTTGTTTGTGTAAGCTGTCGATTTTGGAATCCAACTCGGACAAAAAACACAGAATTACACACAATTTAAAAAAAAAAAATTATGCACAATTATTTTTGACAGTGTTTTTATTCCATACAAAACTTGGGTCACACCTGAGTCTCTCACACAGTCAGCAGCTCAAGTTGAAGCATTGCTTTTCTCCCTACTACTGGCATGATGATTAATCTCATATTATTACAATGGGAACTAGTCAATTCAATTACATTTCATTTGTATAGCTCATTTTACCAAAAGTGCCAAAAGGTTGATCTTTTAAGGCACAACTAAAAGCTTTTTCAAAGTTTTGCATCCATTATTCTCATTTTCAGAAATGAAATGCGTTTAAAAGTAATTAACAATAAATAATTGTTTAATGAGATGTTGTGTAGCACATTAGGGAGGACATAACTGACACTTGTTTGTCAAGTGAATTATTCTGTAAATTGTCAAACTAATTATTCAATTATGTAATAAAAAAAGAAAACATACATTTCTATTTATTATTGTCATTGTCCCCAGTTAAATTAATTCACAAGCACATAGCACAGCATTTTGTTGACACTTCAAAAAA
>QMIH01000602.1:166363-178765 GCA_003987875.1 Clarias batrachus | reverse complement strand
AGTGACAAAAGACTTTCAGAGCTAGCTTGTGACATATCTTTATTGTCTATATTGTAATGAGTTAGAACTTGATCTTTTTTTTAACAAATAGGTGTTAAAACAGGTCTGAAAAAGGTAGTAAAAGCATAAAATAAAGATTCAGTAGGTCATTAATTTAAAAAGGAAGCCCTGCGATGGACTGGCCCTGTGCCCTGTGCCTCCTGGGATAGGCAACAGGCTTCCCATGACCCTGGTCAGGATAAGCGGGATAGATAATGAATAAGTAAGTGGAGGGAGCGAGTGATTTATACTACCTCTCATTTCAACGTATTTTAATGGCTGGTTGAACTGACTTCACTGAAACTCAGAGGACTTATGAACCGATTGATAACTGAATGAAAATGGAAAATAAAACACTGGTTTTGCAGTGATGAAGATTATTCATAATCCAAATAAAAGCTCTGTTTTTTTTTTTTTCTATTAAATTACACTAAATGTGTACTTGGTGAAAAGGTGAACTAATATTTTTTATTCTGTTTGTCCAATATGAAACGTAAAAATGTACATTTATTGCTACTACATTACTGTGTGTTCTGGACTGTTAGACATGCATTACCTTGGACCAGTTGACCCTCTTCATGGCTGTGTCATGTTTATAAGTCTTCTTAGGCTGTAGTCCATAAGGCAGTTTTTGGACAGCTGGTACTAGAGGAAGACCTGGGGCTCCAAGGAACGGTGGAGGAGGTGCAAGACCTCCAGGAGGAGGGGGTGGAGGTGGCAGGCCTAAGCCAGGTGGAGGTGGAGGTGGGGGAGGTCCCATACTGGCTGGTAAAGGAGGAGGGGGTGGAGGGGGTACTCCTGATGGAGGGGGAGCTCCTGGCGGAGGGAGAGGGGGAGGGGGGGGTGGTTGTAGGCATTTAGGCCCTTCTGGTGGTAAAAAAACATTTTGAGTTCCTCCAGTTGCAACCTGGAGATGACAAATGATAGGATGTGACTGCAGTCCCCCCACAAGACTTTTTACTCAAACTCTATAGTAAAATCTCTGGAATTTTTATATGCATTAGACAGAAAAAGCACATTAATACTAGCTGAAAAGGAAGCTAAAATATATACTATGTCCTAAAAAGAGGTGTGTGTGTGTGTGTGTGTGTGTGTGTGTGTGTGTGTGTGTGTGTGAGAGAGAGGGAGAGAGAGAGAGAGACTGTGTGTTCACAAAATAGAGCTGGTAAAAGTGAAGGCACTGGGTTTTAGTGCTACAGAATCACAAAGCCACACTGTAGAGTAGACTCTGTCATTCATGCGGCTAAGCAGAGCTCGGCACTCTAATTAAACTCTAACCAATGTCTGCTGGTATCATGGAAAAACTAGGACGCAGCATTCATTCTTTAATATTAAGTTTATTATAAATTAGTTAACAATTAAAGACTTTTCATATTCAGATTTGAACGAAAACTTTTACTTTTTCAACTAAGCACTAAAAACATTGTTAAATGTTAAATTGTTCTTTGAGAATATGTAACCTCCCTTTAGAAATAATATGAAATAACCACGATTATAGATGATATATTATAGGTATATTGCATTGAGTGCTATCAAATACTGTAGGTGCTAGCAAGTAAAAGGAGGAGACAAAGAAAAGCCTGCCATAATGAGAATGTGCAGGAGCCATGTGAATAATAAACAAGAGAAGCTAAGATGGTGGAGAAACAAGTGGGTGAAACAACTATAATGCACTCAAGCCAGATAAAGGGCAGGAGTGAGGAATGCACATAAATGAATAAAAAAGCAGGAAGAAGCACACGAGCAATGGCATATTCCAGTGATGCCTCTGTAAATGTGCCAATTTTGTAAATCAAGGAGAATAAATTGTGGGGCAGGGCTCCCATGGTACGTTTTTATTTAATTCTACTCTCTTTCAGATCTTTAGCAACCACAAGAATTTCAAATTAGGTTAAGTATGAAACATAAGGCATCTTCTGCAAGAATCCTTTCTTATGGATGTGTGAGTCAAGTGGAAATGCAATCCCTTATTTCAATTATAAAAAGAATAAAATAGCACAATGTGATAAGATTACAATGTGATTGTGACTACTGATTAGATCAGACAGTTTGACACATTTGATTGAAATGTTTCAATTCTACAGTATAAGCCAAGGAGTAGCTACATTAGTAGAACTGCATTTCCACTATTCCAGAAAGAAACTGACTAATATGTCCACAGAACAAAGAAATGGCTATTCATAGTATTATAGGGCTCACATACCTCATTTCAGAGTTATTTTAGAATACCATCAGGATTAAATAATGCAAGAGGCACTGATTATATATTTTTTTTTAGATCATACACACGTGGACAAAATTGTTGGTCCCCTTCGGTCAATGAAAGAAAAACTCACAATGGTCACATAAATAACTTTAATCTGACAAAAGTAATAATAAATAAGAATTCTATGAATGTTAACCAATGAAACCTTTTGAGGCAATCACTGCAATCAAACGATTCCTGTAACTGTCACTGAGACTTCTGCACCTCTCTGCAGGTATTTTGGCCTCCTCACTCCTCATGAGCAAGCTGCTCCAGTGGTTTCCGGTTTGAAGGGTGCCTTTTCCAGACAGCATGTTTCAGCTCCTTCCAAAGATGCTCAATAGGATTGAGGTCAGGGCTCATAGAAGGCCACTTTAGAATAGTCCAATGTTTTCCTCTTAGCCATTCTTGGGTGTTTTTAGCTGTGTGTTTTGGGTCATTATCCTGTTGCGAGACCCATGACCTGCGACTGAGACCCAGCTTTCTGACACTGGCCAGCACATTTCTCTCTAGAATCCCTTGATAGTCTTGAGATTTCATTGTACCCTGCACAGATTCAAGACACCCTGTGCCAGATGCAACAAAGCAGCCCCAGAACATAACAGAGCCTCCTCCATGTTTCACAGTAGGGACAGTGTTCTTTTCTTCATATGCTTCATTTTTCCGTCTGTGAACATAGAGCTGATGTGCCTTGGCAAAAAGTTCCATTTTTGTCTCATCTGTCCATAGGACATTCTCCCAGAAGCTTTGTGGCTTGTCAACATGTAGTTTGTCATATTCCAGTCTGGCTTTTTTATGATTTGTTTTCAACAATGGTGTCCTCCTTGGTCGTCTCCCATGTAGTCCACTTTGGCTCAAACAACGACGGATGGTGCGATCTGACGCTGATGTTCCTTGAGCATGAAGTTCACCTTGGATCTTTTTAGAAGTCTTTCTGGGCTCTTTTGTTACCATTGGGATTATCCGTCTCTTTGATTTGTCATGAATTTTCCTCCTGCGTCCACGTCCAGGGAGGTTGGCTACAGTCCCATGGATCTTAAATTTCTGAATAATATGTGCAACTGTAGTCACAGGAACATCTAGCTGCTTGGAAATGGTCTTATAGCCTTTACCTTTAACATGCTTGTCTATCATTTTCTTTCGAATCTCCTGAGACAACTCTTTCCTTCGCTTCCTCTGGTCCATGTTGAGTGTGGTACATACCATGTCACCAAACAACACAGTGACTACCTGGAGCCCTATATATAGGCCCACTGACTGATTACAAGATTGTAGACACCTGTGATGCTAATTAGTGGACACACCTTGAATTAACATGTCGCTTTGGTCACATTATTTTCAGTATTTTCTAGGGGTGCCATCATTTTTGTCCAGGCCTGTTCCATGAGTTTATTTTTTTAAAATAATTCTGTTGAAGCATGGTTGAAAAGCAATGTCTGACTTTCATTGGTTAACATTCATAGAATTCTTATTTATTATTACTTTTGTCAGATTAAAGTTATTTCTGTGACCATTGTGAGTTTTTCTTTCATTGACCGAAGGGTACCAACAATTTTGTCCACGCGTGTAACTAGAGTAAATACCAATTGTTGACAGGAAGGTTAAAGCTCAAGCTAAGCTGGTCAGTAATCTGTCATATTATTATTTTACGTTGAAGCCCTCATACATGTCTGCCTGTCTTTCTGTACAGCAAAACTCTCTGCTTAACGTATTAATAGAAAAACAATAGAATTTTTTAAGTTTGGGTATCTGAATCAGATAAGAAATCTGAAAAAGTTTATGGGATAAAGATAAATTTTTGTCTTAAAACAACTCCAGCGTGTTTAAATTCACTTATACCACTTCAGTGCTGTTGTTTCAGCTGTGAAAATCTTAAGTGATCCCAGTAAAAATATTCAGTACTGGTCCAGGTGTTTATGTTGAGCACGTTTATTAGTAGATTATTTTACAGTAGATGATTAAATCTGGCAAACAACAGTTCATAACATCGCTTTTACTCAACATTTTGATTTTTTTAGCTATGATGTGGGGCGGGGATGGGCATATTAGCGCATAACACTGGGCTATCATTTATAGCACAGTTTATTTTCAGGCAAAGTTCTGACAAAATCTGGCTGGACAGACAGACAGACAGATAGATTTTTTTATTCTGAGCTTGGCTTTAGGTCCTACAATGTATGACACATAAATATATAATTAAAAGAGTGAGTTCTGATCAACGTAGACAAAAAAAACCTTTTCTGTAATTTATAAAGATAAAATATTTTTTGGATGGCTGGACGTCTTACGAGAGTAATTATGATATGAATAAAGCAGTGTTGTTAGGAGGACGCATGTGAAACTGTAACAGATTATTTTGCTCACCAAATCTGTAGGTGCACTTTTATGGTTAGAGTGGAGTAGGTATGTATCTCAGACTAATGAATATCAGTGATCAATGTCTTTCAAACGTTAAGAAATCCTGATAAACATCTCATCAATGTGTGTGTGTTATGAGGTACCTGACTCTGTAAAAAGTTTATCTTTCCCTCCAACTCTTTGACTTTTTCCTCCTGTTTCTGCAGCTCAGCTTGTGCCTCCTGTCGTGCACTGAACTCCTCGTCAAACTATAAAGTCACATGCAAACACACATAACACAGCCGTGGACAACTGGAAAATATATTTTTAGAAACACACCTTCACACAGACTTTGCACTTCGGTCACATTAAAACGTCTGTTGGCCACAGTCTTATCAGCGCTGTCCTTTCAAGGCTCCTATCTCACCATGAGTTTACTTGTAAGCAAGGAAAGAATGGATTCCACACTTGTGAATAGCACGGAGAGAGAGCAACGTGCAGTGATTTATTTTATTTATTTATTTTGAGGGTGTGTCTGGAGCCGAAACAACTCACGGAAGATCAAAAAACAAGCATTTGGAAATATCTTGGAAAAAATTATGCTTACATTTTTTTCTGGGATTCTCAATGGCCAGTATTAGAACATTATCCGGAAAAGGATCAACAGTGCCTGTTACAAAAACTATTCTTTTTGAAGAGCTGAAGCTTAATCTTCGGATTAAATCATTGATCATCTCAAAGCTATTTTCTAGCTAAAAATGTGTAATGTAATAATGCAATACAGCAATCTACCCATGATCCAAGCATACATGAATAAATAGCTTTACCTTTTTTGAGAATTCAGCTGCTCTCTGTTCACTCTCCTCCAATTTAGCCTTATCTACACACTGATCTGAGAGAGACACACACAGACAGACATCCTTATTAGGGGTCAAGCAACAAAGGATCTGTAGCTGTTTGGTCTGTATAAGACACTGCATTTTAATTACTGTTAAGAATTTCTCCACAAAAAAAAATAAAACGTCTGTGGTTGCTGATTTTTGATGCAATTTCTGCAAGCATTTAAGTGATTTCTGATAATTGTTTTCCCTGACCATATTTCTTCTGTGAAGTCCATCACTATCTTTACATGTTTGAATAATGTGTTTTATTCAAACATTTTTTTTTTAATATTGTGTTTTATTCAAACATTCTTAACACACTTCCACTAAATTCAGCACTAAATCTCATCAGTTGTTTTCTTTACTTGAGTTTACATGTTGTCCCCCCAGGGCCCTCAGGGAGTGTGAGAGCATTTGCGTACGCCTTGTGATGAACTGGAATTAAAATACTGTGATGTTAGTAGTCTTCCGACTGCTCCCGTTAAGGGGTCGCGACAGCAGACCATTCAATCCGCAAAACAACTTGGCACAGGTTTCCTCCTGACACAATGCAGTGGCCATAAGAAAACCACTCATCAATCAGCATTATCTGAAAAGAGGTTTCAAATTAGTGAATGACCAGGTGATTCCATTAGTGATGATGCTGCTCTTGCTGCTGCTGCAAATGTTGTTTTTCCCTGATAGGACAAGCATATTTCAGAATGAGAATGAATTGGGCACTATATAATGCATCCCAATCAAAGCTAAAGGTGATCAAACAAAATATTAGTATGTGATGTGCATTTGGCCTGGATGAGTACATATATGTGAATATATGCAGTGTATGCACTTTACAGTGTATATGCACAGTTGCAGTAAAACGCATACATACACTCAGCAAATGTTGTTAGTAAATGCCAATTTCAAAGCTTTACAAACACTGACACTTCAAACCTTGTGCACACACTTGCGGACACTCAACAACCATGGCTTCCTCTAAACAGCTGTGACGAAGACTCTGAAAATGAAAGTTATTGATGTCCACTATGCAGGAGAAGGCTACAAGGAGATAGCAAAGCGTTGTCAGCGTGCAGTTTCCACAGTGAGAAATGTCATTAAGAGACGGCAGTTCAGGGGAACTGTGGAGGTCAAGATGAAGTAAGAACTGCTCGTATGCTGGTGAGAAAAACTAATAAAAACCCCCGTTTTACTGCAAAAAAAACCTGCAGGATGATTTAGCAGACTCAGGAGTGATGGTGCATCGTTCCACTGGGCAGCCATGCTTGCACAGACAAGACCTTCATGAAAGAGTCAGTAAAAGAAAACTTTACCTGCGTCCACATGCAACAAAACATCTACAGAAGCCTGATGCATTTTGAAAACAAGTGCTGTGGACTGAAGAAGTTAAAATAGAACTCTTCGGCCACAATTAGCAAAGGCATGTTTGGAGAAAGAAAGGAGGAGTATTTCATGAAAAGAAAACCTTGCCAATTATTAAGCATGGGGGTGGATCTATCATGCTTTGGGGTTGTGTTGCAGCCAGTGGCACAGGAAACATTGCACTGGTAGAGGGAAGAATGGATTCCACTAAATACCAGCAAATTCTGGAAGCAAAACATCACACCATTTGTAAAAAAGCTAATGAAGAATGGCTTCTACAACAGGACAATGGCCCTAAACACACCTCGAAATCCACTATGGAATACCTGAAGAGACGCAAGCTGAAAGTTTTGGAACGGCCATCACAGTCCCCTGATTTAAACATTATTGATAATGTGTGGGTAGATCTTAAAAGAGCTGTGCATGCAAGATGGCCAAAGAATATTACAGAACTAGAAGCCTTCTGCAAGGAAGAATGGGAGAAAATTGCAAGTACAAGAATTGAAAGACTTTTAGCTGGCTGTGATATCTGCCAGAGGAGGTGGTACTAAGTACTGATTATATATTATGCCCAAACACTTGCACAGTGCCACAATATTTTTTTAATCTTTGTTCAATTTATGACATATAAAGTAACTATGCACCAATGTTTGCTGAAAATATTATGCATTTTTTCCATTTCCAAAAGAGATTGTGTTAACATCTATTCAATTTTTTAAAAAATCACCAAAATCTGTTATCAAGTGGTGCCTAAACTTTTGCACGAGATTGTATATATACAGTGTCAATAATGAACTTAAGTGTCTATAATTTTTACCATAGGTTTCCCTCAAAGAATAGAGATAAAATATGAACCACAAATACATCAAGACCACATGATACAAAAGGTTATAAAAATACATACAGTATATTTGCATTACAATTATGAAATTAAATATTTGATCCCCAAGCAAAACATGACGTAGAAAATGACTTGGTGGAAAAACCTTTGTTGGCAAGCACAGAGTAAAGATGTATTTTTGTTGTTACCAGGTTTGCACACATCTCAGGAAGGATTTTGGTCCAAGATTTTACAATACATGGCCCTGTCCATTGGCCCCTCAATTTCAGCAGAGAAACAATTCCAAAGCAAAGTTTCCACCTCCGTGTTTGATTGTAGGGCTGATGTTCTTAATGTCATAGTCAGCATTTTTCTTCCTCCAAAGATGGCAGGTCAAGTTGATGCAAAAGCACTCAATTTTGGTCTCATCCGACCATAGCAGTTTCTCCTAATCTTCATTGGAAAACTTCAGACAGGCCTCTACGTGGCCTTCTTGAGGAGGGGGACTTTGCAGTTGCTGCAGGATTTCAATCTATGGCGGAGTATTGCGTTACCAATGGTTTATTTTGCAACTATGGCAACTGCCTTGAGATTATTCAAGTTAATCCTTTGCAGTTCTGGGCTGATCTCTCACTTTTCTCATGATCATCCCTACCCCATGAGGAAAAATCTTGCATGAAGCCCCAGATTGAGAGCAAATGATGGTTATTTTGTATTTCTTTCATTTGCAAATAATCGCTAAACAGTTGTTTCCTTCTCACCAAGTTTCTTGCTTATGGTCTTGTAGCCTGTTCCAGCCTTGTGCAGGTCTACAATCTTGTCCCTGACGTCATTTGACATCTTAATGGTTTGGCCCATTGTGATGAGGTTTGGATAGAAGATGTAGATTCTGTGAACAGGTGTTGCTAAGAACAATTAGTTATGTGTATAAAAGACTATACACAATGTTTTCTTAGGAGCACCTAAAATTAATTTGTGTACCACATAAGCATATAAACCAGTCTGTGGAAGCCAGAATTATTGTTGGATATTTGGGATCAAATACTTATTTTAATCACGAAAATGCATCTCCATTTATAAAATTTGTATGTTTATTTATTTCTGGATTTATAATTTATATTCCGTATCTGTTCTTTGAAATAAACCTTTAATAAAAATTATATATCCTTAATTTCTTTGTAAGTTTGCAAAAAATAAGTAAGTTTACAAAACAAAAAAAAAAATAATTTTCCCCACTGTATAGTACCACCATTCCGAGCAGTTAGTAATTGGTACGTTCTTGGGATGAAACTTAACTATTTCCACCACATTTCTTTCAATTATGCTGCAATAGGAATGCCTTTGATCACATGACCTGGTGCATGTACAGACATAATTTTACCGTTTCCCTTTTTCAAGATTCTCTCAAAACTGCCCAGTAGCTTATAGATGTTGAGATAGAATTATGTTAGCAGTGCCTACAATTCAAGGACCATTTAGAAATGTGTTTTAAAACCAGTAGTTTATTTGGACCTACAGTAAAGCTGTGAAATGATGGCTTAGTTTAGGAAATGTCTACCAACTTCAGTGCAAAGATTATTTTTAATGATTAATTTATTATTTATTTATTAATTAATTATTTACAGTGATTTCATGCCTTCAGAAAATTTACACTAATAGCATGTACCAGTTAAGTCTTGTTAAACTTTGAGTATAAGGTTTTTTTTTTTTTTGTCATCTTACTTATACTGAAAAAGGACAGAAGCACTATTCCTGTTTTTGGTGTTTATAACTTTTTCAGCTGAAGGAAGTAGCTTCACTGCTACTTGGTAATGGCTTGGTCATAGCATGACTTACCAATGAGTTGGGTGAAGTCAACATCTAGTCTCTCTCTGTAACCAAAGTCCGGGTCCATTCCACTCCGGTGAAGTACAACCTGAACCACACACTCTTCAATCACCTTGTAGTATTGAGGTCTAAGAGACACACAAACATTCTTCAACTTTGTAAAACCAACACAATAAAATTACACCATGCTATGTGATTGGATTATGCTGGGCCTCCACATCCGAGAGCGAATAGGCTTGGAATTTTCTGCTGCCACAGAACACAGTGTGTGACCTTTTTTTACTCTGTGTATAATTGATTTAAGTGTGACATTTACAAATACAATGTTATCTTACGCCAAGGTAAATAATTACTGTCTGGCCTAAAAGAATTAGGACAGATACACAGGATGGTTATTTTTGCTTCTGTACACTACCATAATAGATTTGAAATAAAGCCATCAAGATTTGATTGATCTGTGGACATTCAACTTTAATCCAAAAACATTCCATTAACCACTGCGGAAGAACATTTACATAGCTTTTTTTTTCTTTCTTTTTTTCTTTTTTCCATAGCTTCCCCATTTTCACAGGCTCAAAAGTAATTCAAAGATTCAAAGAACTTTATTAAGCCCAAAGGGAAATTGCTTATTCCTGGTTACAGTTGCTCACCCTTGCTATCAAGTAAAGTAAAAATATAAAATAAAAAATTGGACAGATCCATGGCCTGTTTCCACATGTGGTCTAAAGAGTGTGAACACAAGTGAAGCAGGACATCGCCATGTTGAATAACGAACAAAAAAAAAAAAAAACCCTGAAAAATTAATCTAAAAGGTAGAAAGTTTAGTAGTGGCTAAATCTAAATATTGGTACATTCTTAAAAAGAAGTAATGCAATCTCAGGAACAACAAAAAGCCAGGAAGACCATGGAAGACAACTAATGGATGATTGCAGAATTATTTAATAACCTTTTCATAACCTCCAGCCAAGACAAGGACACTCTTGAAAAGGCGGGCATATCAGTTCAATTAAGAGACACCTTCATGAATATAACAGGTTTACCACACAATGCAAACAACTGGTAAAACCCAAGAACAGAGTTTAGAGGAGGAAAGGAAAGGCTCAAAATTGTAAGCACACCATATCATAAAAACGTCTAGTATGGTTCTACAGGCAGTGTACATTCCATTGAATAAAAGCTGAACATTTACACTTCAATCACATTCTGATTGTTTTATTTCAGATTGTTCATTTTGGTCTCCAGAGGTAGGATAACAAAATACCTCATGGCCTCATATGCAATGTTTCAATCATGATTTAATCGGGGTTTATAGTGAATGTAGCCAGGTTCTTAAAACCTGAAGTGGAGGAGGAGAATATGTACTAAGTGTTGCCTAGCCAGTGCTATTTAATTTCAACAATATAAGAATGCTAGCATTATGTAGACAGATTAATATAAACCACAGATTTGTTACTTTTGTTTTAACTGCATCATTCCTGTGGTATACAAGAGTGAGTAAAAAATTATCTGTATTCTGGCTGTGGAATTTTTTTTTATGAACTTTTAGGAAAGACAAATACTTTTTCAACACAATTTCCTTGCTTTCTAACACACTTTGACCACCTTTCATTTTCCCTAATTAAAAAATGTTTTGGGCTGAGCTGTTAGACATAAATGCCCCTCTGTCTTTACTTCATTCGAAGTGAATATTCCTGCTCATAGGGCTGCTTTCAGTGGACCAAAGAATGCCAAAAATGTCTAAGCAACAATTTTTCAGCTGTGGTTGAGTTTTGAACTTTTTCTTGGTTGGCAATGGAGAATATTTCCACTCAATACTCTGGCAGGCTGATGAATTCATGTCTAGTGACCAGTAATGATTCTCTTCAAGAAACCTTCAGCTTCCTTAGAGTATACATTTTGAATATCCAAGCGCTTCTGTGTATGCTCTTCCGTGGAAACAAAAAAACTAATCACTCCACGCTGCTCTTCTTTCGTGCAAATCACTGGTGTGGCATCCATTTTTGCTCGCACTGCAGTTTCAAATTAACTGATGTAACACGTTTACATCTCTACAGCAGTACGTAGGGAGAAAGTAGCACTGATTGGAAAGTACTGATAAAGCTATGCAAGTTTATACTTAGTTGGAGTGTGTAAAATGTTGAACTCACCCTTGCATTCATGTGACATCTGTAAGGTGTGTATATCGTTTATTGTGTTAATAACTTTTCACAGGCTGACTGTGACCACTGAATTTTATTGTGAGGGTTATTGTGCACCTTTACACTGCTTACACCATTTCACCTCCACACAAACTAAATGCCGGCAAAACACCATCTTAATTTTAGTTTTGTGTTTGTAGGCTGATGTTAAGGTGTCATAACGTTATAAAATTCTAAGTCTGTAATGTTTGTTTGTGTAGCACTGTGTTGAGCGTTTAATAGTCTGCTCTAAATGTAGAACATGTAGGTCCTCCATTTTGTAAATGGGAGTGGGCGGAGCCATGACTGAGGAAAAGGCTCCAGGAAGCAGGGAGTGAGAGGAATGTGAGTTTGGTGTGGTTAACTGTGTGACAAGTTTGGGCCTATAAATTGGCACAGACAACTTTTTTTAATGTAAAAATTGTAAATAGTATTGATTTATTTTTGGTTGCTTTGTATTTTTGGACATTTGCTTCCATTTTTTAGTTTCATCTTTGTATTTTTATATTTTGCACACTTTTTGGAAGGCACATTTTTGCACCTTGGGAATAAAAACCTTTGAGGTGCATTGTGCACAGGATTTATTTGATCTAATTTTGTCAGTGGTATCTGGTTGATTCTTGTTGATATAAATGGCTCATCACAAACTTATCGTATAATAATGTATGTTTTATATATATATATATATATATTTAAATATATATATATATATATATA
>QMIH01000602.1:145273-160911 GCA_003987875.1 Clarias batrachus | reverse complement strand
CCCTCATGTCTGTGTTTCCTTCTGGTTCTCCCTTTTAGTTATGCTGTTATAGTTAGTCCTGCCGGAGTCCCTGCTTGCACTCTGCATTAAAGAGTTAAATTCACATTATACATTGTTTGACTGTGACCATACCTAACTGCCATCTCTCCTTCTCTTCTGCTCTCTCCTCTTCTCTCTCTCTCTTTCCCTCTCTCTGTCTCTCTGTCGAGCTATACATGTCACTCCTGAGCTGCCGGTGATCCAGACCCCTCTGCCCCCTGGAACTGTGACTCGTCCTGGAGTCCTGTTTCTGGTTGGAGATCTCATCGCATGGATGCCCCGTGTGGTCTGCCTGGGATGCGTGCGGTGACTGGGGACGGTTCCACTTTTCCACGAAGACGGTCTTGTCCTCGGCTGATGCAGCAGACAGCTGTTCTCTGAGGATGTGTGACTTCAGTCGCTCGATAGTTCAGGACTGGAGTTTCCTACAGTCTACCAGAGCCTCCAATAACGAACCGGACTCAATTTTAACTTAAACACATCTCCTGTTATACTGAACTTCCAGTCTCACACAGTATGATGCAGATCAATCCATGGTATCTGTTTTACCCAGATGAGGATGGGTTCCCTGCTGAGTCTGGTTGCTCTCAAGGTTTCTTCCTATCACCATCTCGGGGAGTTTTTCCTTGCCACCGTCGCCCTCGTCCTCGGCTTGATCATTTTGATTCGTACATGTTTACTTCTCATACAACAGGTTTACTTCTCTTATATAATTCTTTTGATTGTGTAAAGCTGCTTTGCGACAATGTCAACTGTTAAAAGCGCTATACAAACAAAACTGAATTGAATTGAATACTTGAGTAGTCTTTTCACCGAATACCTTTTTACTTCTACTTGAGTAATATTATTTTTAAGTACAGTTATTCTTACTTGAGTAAATTTTTTGGCTCCTCTACCCACCTCTGTCTATCTGCTATCCATTATTATGGAAATGAGAATGGGTTCCATGTTGTTTCTGTTTCCTAGTTTCTAGTTCTCAAGGTTTCTTCCTCTTGCCATCTAAGATCCCTGATCATTTTGGTTTATACATATTTTCTCACACATTTCATACTTATTTCCCTAATTTTCTTGTGTCTGTGAGGCTGCTTTGCGACAATGAACAATGTTAAAAGTGATACTGTATTGAATTGAAGAGAAAAACTCACTGGGAGGATTTTCTTCAGGCCACAGCGCAGAAACTCATTCCGTAAATGCATTCTGAAGTCCAGATCATCCGGAGAGGTGACCAAGGCGTTAATTAATTGCATGCACGCTGTCTGTTTTCATAAAAAAAAAAAAATAAATAAAAAACACATTCACATAGGCACAAATACACACACACTTACTGACAAGTAATACAGACATGGTCTGAACACATTTCTCATTAATTTAATTCTAATTATTACTAATTATTATGAAACAAAATGAAAATGAAACCATTAAATAATATGCATGCAATGGTAAAGGATAAGGGAGTATATTGTTTCCACAATTCACAACAGAGAGCAGACAGGATGCACAACAAGGCAGGAAATTTTTAAACCACTTATAGGGCAGTCAAACACTTTTTTATTTCAATCTTACCAAATATTTTAAATGCTTATTGTTTTTATATCATATTTGTATGTCAATAAATATTAATCACCTACAAATAACCAGACACATAAACAGTACAGCTGCCTGATACTTGGTTATGCCTATAAATTGCTTACTCAATTAAAAGCCAAAAAGCAGAAACAACAAGTCAATCCTTCTCAGAGATGAAGAACAAGTTACGTATACAAATCCACAGCATGCTTTTCCACATAGATACAGATTACCATGACCAGTAAAATAAACAGTGAAACTTTGGATCATTGCCATTTTACTTTTTCTAAAACATGATATGATAAGCAGAACACACACAACATTGTGTGTTCAAAAGTATATGGGTCCCTCATAATGATTTAGTTCAGGTGTTTCATCTTCATACACAAACATTAGCAGTAGGATAGATTATAATGAAAAGTTCAGTAAACTTGCGGCACTGTCATTGCATGCTAACTTGGATGCTACAGGTTAGCTCAGAAAATGTCTGCTCTGCTAGATCTGCCCTGCTCAACTCCAAGTGCTATGGTATTGTGAAATAATATTCCCCAAGTGTTAGCCCAGGCACCATGCAGTAAACTGCACAAACTCAAGCAAATAGTAGACTCCCTGTCCTCTGTCACATCACTCAATGCAAGATGCCAGACGTCAGAAAATAAAAGTGCATGGGTGAGCAAATGTTTTCATGTTCGCGCAGCTGCACGCAATATGCAGTAGTGAAATTGTTTTCTCTAAATTAAACTCTCTCACGCTTGCTAATATGCTATATCAGATGTGTGATGAGCGGTTTTCTAGTTGTCGCCGCACATTACGGCGACAGTATGCTAATGCTCAAAGTGATTAAAGACATTGAGTACTGTTAACCTAAATAATTGAATGAGTAATAATTTTGAGTACTTAAGTAACAATAACGTAAGTTAAACGTCCACCAATGTAAAAACTATAGAGCACTCGTGGCGCAGCGGTAAGTGTTTTGATGGTAAGTGGGTTTGATTCCCGTGCTGGATGGTCTGCAACTATTTTATTTTTTTTTTTTTTTGGTCAAGTTCAACAAACTCAAAATTGATAGTTCTGTTTACTTAAAATTGGAAACATCATTAATTTAAAAAAATTATGTAACTAATTACCTCAAATATTTGGAGTTTTGCCAACTTAATCGGGTTTACAGTGTAGGGTTTTGGGGCATCTTAAATGTTGTGTTCTTTAAATCTGTAGTAGATAATAAATACCGAAATAAATGAAACTAAATGACTATAAAATTAAAACATTGTCAGGACGTGCTACTGTGTAAGCAGATGTCGTTGTCAACAAATAAAAAAAATTGTTGCAGACCATCCAGCACGGGAATCGAACCCAGGGCTTTCCGCATGGCAGGCGAAACACTTACCACTGCGCCACGAGAGCTCTATAGATTTTACTTTGGTGGACGTTTTACTTAAGTTATTGTTACGTACATATTCAAAATTATTACTCATTCAATTATTTAGTACTCAATGTGTTTAATTACTTTGAGCATTAGGGTTTACAGTGTAGTGTACTTGTTTTAATGTTCAACTTCAATGTTTTTTTAATTCATTATTGTATGGCACTTTGCGCCACCTGGCGGTCATTTCACAAATCACTATGAAATGCAACGGATTTATTCTGGCCGCTGTCGTTTTGTCGTGGCGGTGAGCATAGCGGTAATAGACATTCCTTTCTTCACACCTCTGTAGCAGTGATAGTCAAGTTTTCGCAAACTTTTGGCTATATAGTATACATACAAATGAGTGATAGTGCAATGATTTAAACATAAGAATGCACTTATTCCAATATTTGATTGAAATAAGATATTAAATTTCTATAATATCTTCACAGGAACTTGATAGATTCAGAAAATGGCTGGTGGCTTCTTTTAAAAAGAAGTGACAGTAGATCCATGGATAAAAAAAAGATACACACGTGGACAAAATTATTTGTACCCTTCGGTCAATGGAAGAAAACTCACAATGGTCACAGAAATAACTTTAATCTGACAAAAGTAAAAAAAAATTTAAAATTCTATGAATGGTAACCAATGAAAGTCAGACGTTGCTTTTCAACCATGCTTCAACAGAATTATTTAAAAAAATAAACTCATGGAACAGGCCTGGACAAAAATGATGGTACTCCTAACTTAATACTTTAATGAGACTTCTGCACCTCTCTGCAGGTATTTTGGCCTCCTCACTCCTCATGAGCAAGCTGCTCCAGTTGTTTTTCCGGTTTGAAGGGAGCCTTTTCCAGACAGCATGTTTCAGCTCCTTCCAAAGATGCTCAATAGGATTGAGGTCAAGGCTCATAGAAGGCCACTTTAGAATAGTCCAATGTTTTCCTCTTAGCCATTCTTGGGTGTTTTTAGCTGTGTGTTTTGGCTCATTGTCCTGTTGCGAGACCCATGACCTGCGACCTGCGACAGGTACTTTTGTCAGATTAAAGTGATTTCTGTGACCATTGTGAGTTTTTCTTTCATTGACCGAAGGGTACCAACAATTTTGTTCACGTGTGTATCACTTTCAAAAGATTTTTTAAAGCCCCACTATGTGACTGCCACTGCAAGCAACATTAATGTAGCAAAACTGGTTATTTTTTAGTCTTAAAAGTTTTTTGAAAAGAAAAAAAGGAAAAAAAAGGCGAGCATTATTTAGTGAGGGTTATAAATGAGTTGTGGAAATTAGTAAGAAGCAAGTTGTAATTTATTTTCTTGCAAAGGACATTCAGCTGACCTGAAGTTGCTGAACTTCGTGGTTCTCCAGACCTTCTACTATTGAAGCAAATCTCTCTTTATTATTTCTCTCAGCTGCGATTGTCATTGCTGCCAGAATCTTATCCAGACTAAAATTGTAGAAAAAGATATTGAAAAGATGCATTAGAAAGATACTGCAAAAACATGGAAAATAATTCTGAGAAAATAGTAAATAAAAGTATTATTATTATTATGCAATAAAAACATGAAACATACTGACACAAAACAAATCCAGTATTAACCAGCTGTATCGCAGAAGGGGAATGTTAAATACAAATAATTGTTTCTGACAAATAGTACAAATTGACGGATCTGGATCAGAAGCAGGTTTTTAATATTGACCTAAGGTTCTACAAAAACTTGCCCACACTCAGTTTTCAACAGAAATTTAACAGGGTAACTGAATAAAAATAAAAAATATATAATTAAATTATATCATGGATGCTTGCAGGGGCCTACCAATACTACTCTTTTCACACTTAAAATCAAGCATACCTCTTGTACATTAAAGACTACATACAAAACTCACTATTTTAGACTCTAGCCCAGGCATGGGCAAACTACAGCCCGGGGGCCACATACTTAACGTTTTGATTCGGCCCGCCAAACTTTAACAAGGTTAATTTATTACATTTTTTCATGTTTTATTTCCCCTGTAATTCTGATGTTTCCTCACTAGATGGTGCACTCTAGATATATTGGCTTTGTTGAGGTGAAGTGTTTGCAGTGATTTTTGATTGATTATTAATAATACATTTTCTCAAGCAGCTCTCGGTACTGTTTAAATAGATTTAGGTGACACTTGAATTGCATGTTCAGGACAAGGTTCATAATACATATGCAAAATTGGGGTTTGGTCACCCATAGGGGTTGATTTTCAGTTCCAAATTTGCTTTGGTGTATTATTCTGGAAATCTTTAGTTTTATTAAAAATAATGACTGTTACTCAATGAAAAGTCCAAAATCAACCAATCAGATTTCAGCAGACATATTGGCAGGCATTTCTTGACCAGGAGAAAATCTGAACGGTATAACGTATATGGTTCGGCAAAAACTCGTCACTGGGATCATGATATTTATCACTGACAAAACAGTGGCGTGGCCCTCTAACATCTGAATAAAATTCTTAGCTTTAAGTTAGCATTAATTTGCAACAATTTCATTGTTTATTGTGTTCACAAAAAATCCAAATCACCCAAGTATTTTTTTATGATTACAAGGCAAAACAAAATCTTTGTTGGGTTTTATTTTGAGATTTGCATCTAAATTGGGTGAACAACATGGGAGTTACAGCAATTTTACAATATTGGGAACAGTTTTTAAGTGACCAAAAGGTAACTGGACTAACTAGCCTCATCATAAAAAATGTACTTAAATGTATATTTTTAACATCTGGTTGCCTTTTTATGTCAATAACTGCCTGAAGTGTAGAATTTATACACATCAGACATACAGTACCATGGGCTTATTCCTTGCACATTTGTATTTAGGTGAAATATAAATGCCAGTAGTTTACTGTTTGATTCCTGCTTTTTCTCGGTGCATTTGCCTCAATTTAGCATTTACAGTAGCAAGGGATATTCATTTTCAGCCTGCCTGGCTTTCTGATTGTTACTCCTGATGAGTGGTATGCATATTGCTGTACAGGTATATTGCTCCTCTCAAGTCTTCTTTAATGGACTATGATACATTGACACCTGCCCTGTGAGGGTTGTTGTTGATATTACTGACTGTTGTTTTTCTTCAAGTTTGAGTTTTTTTCAGCACTCTCAAAATTGTCATCAAGTGCTGCTTTTCTTGAAGAGTTCGTAATTGTTTAAATAATCTGTTTAATATGGTACACTTGTTCCTATATTTTTAATTACATGAACAATAGGAATTAAAAAATGCTGCCATGTAATAAGTTAACTTGTCGTTGAATATATATATATTCCTAAATATTGATAATTTCATTTGAAACCCAGATGGCTTCAGCATATAACAAAACAGAACTGCCTTTAGTTACAGTATTTTCAGAGGCCACTGTAAATACTTTAACCTTGAACGTATTTACTTTAAGGTCATACTCATTAATTAATGCCAATGATGATTTACTGTGATTGCAAAAATAACTAACGCCAATGTCCAAATATTTATGGACCTGATTGTATATAAAGAAATGTTTTGGGAAAATGTCTTGAAGTCGGCCCTTCCTCCCCTGGAAACAGAGGGAATACTATAAAACACTATATGGTAATGACACTGCCTGCTCATAAATGTTGGAATATGTTCCTGGTTTACCTGCAACAATAAAAACAACATTTGAGATAATGTATAGCAATGGAACGAGAGAATGAACTTACATGTTCTCCTCTCCAATAATACAGACTGCAGAGAGTATTTTCACAATTTCCGTCATCATATTTGGCTGCTTGGGATCAATAGCTCTGGCTAGAAGTAGCAGGCTTCGCTCATCCCCAAGTATCCTTTGCAGGCCATACTGAAAAGGTCACAAGTTACATTTTATTACACCATTAAAAAAAGAAAAAAAAAAAACCTGTAACAAGCAGTAATGGAATAAGTAATGGAATCAGGGCAACTGAGGAACTGGAACATCTAGCATCCAATCATTTTAGAATCATGCCCTGTAGACAGATGAGTTGACAGTGGATTTTTTGTATAGGAATTTAGTGAACATTTAAAAGAATTGCATATTTAGTGAATTAAAAAGATTGTCATTGATTAATGTAATCCGTAATAATGGTGAACTGAAATCATCCAAAATAAATATCACAACATTAAAATTATTGTAAAGGAATTAATTCCTTTGCTTCTATGATTATATTCTGTGGCATATCATCAACCTGTATATTAGATCCTATACCGACACATTTTCTCAAACAGATAGTACCAGCAATAAYAGAACCCCTGTTGAAAGTAATTAACTGTTCACTCAGTAGTGGGTATGTCCCTAAATCCTTTAAATTAGCCGTTATTAAACCGCTATTCAAGAAACCTGACCTTGACCCCTGTCTGCTTTCTAATTACAGGCCGATATCAAACCGTCCGTTTATCTCCAAGATTTTGGAAAAGGTAGTATCAAAGCAACTATGTTCACGTCTACACAGAAATAGCATAAATGAAGTGTATCAGTCAGGATTTAGACCTCATCACAGCACAGAGACAGCACTTGTTAAAGTAGTAAATGACCTCCTATTGGCCTCTGATCAGGGTTGCGTCACTATACTTGTGTTACTGGACCTCAGTGCAGCTTTTGACACCATTGATCATAGTATTCTCCTTCACAGATTAGAAAAGGTAGTAGGAATTAAGGGAACTGCCCTCTTGTGGCTCAGATCCTATTTGACTGATCGTTATCAGTTTGTAGATTTAGATGGTGACCATTCCTCATGTTCTCAAGTGGAGTTTGGTGTTCCACAGGGTTCAGTTTTAGGCCCACTGCTTTTTTCCCTTTACATGCTTCCTCTGGGCAACATAATTCGTAAACATGGTATTAGTTTTCATTGTTATGCTGATGACACACAATTATATGTCTCAGCAAAACCAGATGAGAAAAACCAGTTTGCTAAAATTGAGCAGTGTGTGCAGGACATAAGGGATTGGATGTTAATTAATTTTCTTCTGCTTAATCCTGATAAGACAGAAGTTCTGGTCATAGGACCACAAGTAGCTAGAAGTAAGCTTTCTGATCACACTGTAACTTTAGATGCCTTTCTGTTCCATCAAGTGCAACAGTAAAAGACCTCGGTGTGATTATAGATTCCAACCTTTCATTTGAAGCTCATGTAGATAATATTACCAGGATAGCTTTCTTTCACCTTAGAAATATTGCCAAGATAAGAAACATATTGTCACTAAATGATGCAGAAAAACTAGTTCATGCTTTTATCACCTCTAGGTTGGACTATTGTAACGCCTTACTGTCTGGTTGTTCAACTAGGTGTATAAACAAGCTTCAGTTAGTACAGAATGCAGCAGCGAGAGTCCTCACTAGAACCAGAAGATACGAGCACATCACCCCTGTCTTATCTACACTGCATTGGCTCCCTGTGAAATTTCGCATTGATTTTAAGACACTACTTCTGACATTTAAAGCACTAAATGGTCTCGGGCCAGAGTATTTGAGTGAACTGTTAGTGTCTTACGATCCGCCACGCCTATTTCCATCAAAGAATGCAGGCTGCCTGTCAGTACCACATATTATTAAAACCACAGCAGGGGGCGGAGCTTTTTCTTACAAAGCCCCAAAGTTATGGAATAGTCTTCCTATTAATGTTCGGGACTCAGACACAGTCTCAGTGTTTAAGTCTAGGCTAAAAACCTATTTATTTAGCCAAGCATGTTTGTAAATAGATCAGTCTTAGGTAAAGGAGCAGATCTGGGGGACTCATGGACGTAGAGTATTCTGGTGAACTGGTATGTTTAGATGCTGTCCTCCCCACTCTCATTGTTCACTCAGGTTTGTTGACGGTGAGGTGATTGGTTGCTTTACAGCTCAGTTCCCCCTCATGTCTGTGTTTCCTTCTGGCTCCTCCCTTTTAGTTATGCTGTTATAGTTAGTCCTGCCGGAGTCCCTGCTTGCACTCTGCACTAAATACACTTTCACCTTATACATGTTGACTGTGACCAGACCTAACTGCCATCTCTCCTTATTTTCTGTTCTCTCCTTTTCTGCTCTCTCCTCTCTCTTCCCTCTCCCTGTCTCTCTGTCGAGCTATACATGTTCGCTCCTGAGTTGCCAGTGATTCAGACCCCTCTGCCTTCTGGACCCGGAGTCCAGTTTCTGGTTGGAAATCTCGTCGCATGGATGCCCCGTGTGGTCTGCCTGGATTCGTGTGGTGGCTGGAGATGGTTTCCACGAAGACTGTCCTGTCCTCGATTGATGCTGACAGCTGTTCTCTGGGGACCTGTGACTTCAGTTGTTCGATAGCTCAGGACTGGAATCCCCTACAGTCTACCTGAGCCTCCGGGAACAAACTGGACTCCTTTTAATTTTAATTTTTACACATCTCCTGTTACACTGAACTTCCAGTACACATTATTATGCTGATCAATCCCTGCTCTCCGTTATCACCCAGATGAGGATGGGTTCCCTGTTGAATCCTCTCAAGGTTTCTTCCTATTACCATCTCGGGGAGTTTTTCCTTGCCACCGTCGCCCTCGGCTTGCTCATCAGGGACAATCTTATCATTTTGATTCATACACATTGCATACAAACTTACTTCTTTTGATTGTGTAAAGGTGCTTTGCGACAATGTCAATTGTTAAAAGCACTATATAAATATAATTGACTTGACATGACATATATTTTATGGATAATTTCAGTTCAATTCAGAATGACCAGAGTTATTAAATTACATTTTTAGAAATATTTTCTTTTTAATTCACAGCAAGTGCACACTTCTTTTTAAGGTGCACCAAATTTCTTTTTAACTTGTATATCCCCTTCCAGACTTCCAGATCTATTTCAATTTAGATCTGGTTTTAGTTTTAGAAAGTGTCAGAAACACCTTTCAGACACACCTAATTGCTCAATAAATCAGAATACAGTGGAACATCAGATTGCGAGTAATGCGAATTGCAAGTCTTATTTTAGCTTCACACAAACAGCGCCTGCGCACACAAACGAAAACACTTATCTGTTGGGATTTATTTTTACTTTTTTTTTTAAAGGTAAAGTGCAGGTTAATTTGTTTTATTTTTACTTTATAACAAATCTCATGCATTCTTCCGTGTTCTTTTTAGACAGAAAATGCTTTATCCTGGTAATCCTTCCAAACAAACCATAATTGTCTTCCTCTAATTTTGCTTTTATGACTTAACATAGCTCCAGGATGTTGCCAAAAGGAAGATTGGCAACTGTTTTAAATGCCGTCCACTTGTGCACTCAGGTCATGAAAATAAAATGCAGTATCATTAAAATATTATATGCATATATAATACTATATATGCAGTAAAATATTAGAATATGTCCCAAGATTAAATAAATGCAAAGATTTACAACAGAGAAAGGTCCAACCTGTGAAAAGCATGTTCATTCATGTACAGTACTCAATACTGTGATGAACCGGCTATGACAAGGTATACACAGAAGCAAACTCTTGGACAGTGATACATTTCAACAGTTTTATCAATAATTTTAAACGGCATGTTTGTGTCATGCCCTCAGCAATCTTGCGCTGGTCTAAGCCCACTTCCTCCCCTTTGACATTTCCGTTCCCACGCTGTCAGATTATTGAGTGCCCTACCCAATTCACTCACATTTATTTTGATTATGTTCACGTTACCGAAGTTTATCTCTTTTCATCGCATAGATGCCCCTGTGCAGTTCCACTTTACCATGAAGACAGTCCTGGCCTCAGCTGATGCTGACAGGTGTTCCCTGAAAAGAAACGCGCTCCCTGGTATAATGACCACACACGCACTTTAAAACGAACCGTTCGAAAAATTAGAACGTAAATGGCGACAAAACTAATTTGTTAGTATTCCAAATGGCATGGAAGGAGAGCATCCTGAACTATAATATATAATATATGGTGCTAGATCATTCCATCTCTCCACTCTTATTGAAAATAACAAAAATAATCCTAAATTTTTATTTAACACTGTAGCTAAATTAACTAGAAACAAGACCACTGCAGAAATCTCCACAACAACATACTGTACAGTAGTGAGGACTTCATGAACTTTTTCAACAACAAAATTATAAACATTAGACAAAACATTCAGGCTTTGAAACCATACAATTTATGTTAAACTAACCACACCACATCAGAACCTAGAATGCGTTACTCCCCTCGAAATGAGTGAACTAAAAAGGCCAAAGTCGACTTCAAAGACAGAAATGGCAGAATCAAAGCTCTCGAGAGGCACCTGGAGGAAGCAAGACCCGAGGTCAGCCGCCTCAGACAGCAACTGGACGACATCAAAGAGGAGTCCAACAGTGTGAAGGAAGAACTGAAGCACGCCTATGAACTGCGCCATGACCCATCAGAATCACAACGGGCACCCGCCTCAACCCTGCCAAGCAGAAACGAGTCACTCATTCCTGGGGCTAACACACAGCATAAGTGGCGAAGGGGCGGCACCCAAACCTGCCCACCTTGCGAAACCCCGGGGCGTTGCTTCTCCCAGCCAGCGAGAGTCTCATGGCCTGGAGTTCAAAGGCCTCGAAAATTTCGCCAGGAACATTGGCAAATTTACACCACATGTACCAGGCGGCCAGGATGTCCAAGGCTACCTTACAGGACATTGACTTCCACCTGGATTTGAGACCTAACATCAGGACAGATCAGGACAGACTTTACTTACTCCAGAACACCGCCTGCTCTGAAGTGCGTCGCTTCCTGGAAGGACTAGTGGTCGCCCTGGAAACCAAACAAAGGCGCCAAGAGAGCCCACACGCCTACTACAGTCGGCTCCGGAAAGCATACTTCGGGACCTGCAATGAACCAGATATGGAAGAGGATCTGAACTTTAAAACTCTCTTTTTACGAAACCTTCATCCAGGGGTAAGCCACCACCCTCTGTGTCATCGCATGTCCACAAACAATGGATGCCCAGCAGCTGCGAAACTTGGCACGTAAAGCCTACGGCACACAAAGGGCGGTGTCGGAAAAGGGCGTTAAATCTACTGCAGTCCTTGACTTCGACACTCAAAGTCACAGGCTAGCTCTAGAGGGAGCCCAATGTCAAGACAACGCCAAGCCGCCTGCCAAAGAATGGAACGCATTCTCATCCAACAAAGAACAAGACTCCTATGCTAGTACCCAACCTGAACAGAAGAACCATTGCTTGGAGGGATCTTGGGAACGACCATGCTCACCTGGAGATCATTGCAAAGAATCTCTCCCAACCCAGCTGTAGCAGCCATAACCCACCTACAGCATGCCTCCAGCGTGACCTTCCCCACCGCCTCCCCTATTGCTACCTCGTGACACAACCCACCCAATCTCCATGTCTAACCTGCCCCGTTCCCCCAACCTTCGCCGACTGCTCGATGTCAAGCACATGTTGCGTTTTAGAGATGGCGTTCTTACATATGTCCCTGACCCCTCACTACACCAAAGCATGGTCCCTCATGACCAAAGGTCGGGGGGGGGGGGGGATGCTAACATACGCCCACAATGCATCATGTGCCAAAGCCACCTATGAAACGCTTAAACAGGTCGCATATTGGCCTGGTATGCAGCAAGATGTGACAGAATACGTAAAAGGGTGCTTGGTGTGTTGCCAGTTGCAATCAGCAAACTTAAAATCACCGAGCACCATTGCAACGGAAAGGTATGAGCCTTCCATGTTCGACCTGCAAATTGATTGGGTGGGACCACTACCGAGATCAACACATGGTAACAAATACTTCCTCACCGTGGTCTGTGACTTTACAAATTGGTAGAGTGTCTCCCAGCTCCCAATGGCAGCAGAGACAACTGACTGCTTGATGATGAACCACATTTTCTCAAGGTGCGGACGGCCTCTATGGGTTAACTCTGAAGTGTGGAAACTCCTGAACATACAAGCTAAGCTTCACAAGCTACAGCTAAGTCAACACCCCATCGCCTGTCAAAGAAATTCCTACCTCACTGGACAGGCCCCCACGAGATTGTGGACAAGCTCTCACCTGTCACCTACTGAATAAGAATCAAACAAGGGCGCAGCAAGCCAGTCCTCCGATGGGTCCCCCGAAATCAAATAAAGACACATTCATACTATTGCCTGAACAAAAGCGGGAAAGAGCAAGCCCACTGACACAGAGCTCTTCACTTCACCACACTGACATAATCCATACCCAGCTAGAAAGTTTTACGTATCCAATCACTACTACACCCTCCTCCGCCGCACTGCTAGATCCAACCTCTAGTAGAGTGGAGTGCTCCATACATTCGACAACGATGAGTGCTGGCTTAACCTCAGTCAGTGTCCTCTGAGTTGTACTATCATTATTAATACTAGTACTATTATTACCTTTAATTTTTTTTCCTTGTTTCTTTACTCTCTTTTCTCATGCTTTGTGTTCCCTTTCACTCTGGCTTCCCCTTGAGAACTACCTTAACCAAGCTTTGAGTCCAGCTATCAACCTAGATAATGCCCCAAGCAATGCATCCTTTAAGTGTCCCTAATGTGACTTTGCCAAAATTTATTCAATCCTGCACCATGACTCAGTTGCAGATGGAGTTGTTTGTGTCTTGCATGTGCCTGTTCGTTCTCTCTCTCTCTCTGACTTTTTGTTCCAGTGCCCACTGATGTTTGCACCGGGAAGCTCACCGAGCAAAAGGGGGATATGTAGGGTCTGACGGGCCACCTCAAAGCGAGCCGTGATTCTGTCAGCCCTCAACAAAACAGCGCACTGCTACTCCCATTATCTCTCTCGGTGGTGTCACACAGGTGGACACGAGACCTGATCAAAAGGGGAAAGCTAGATGGCTTTCAACAACCCTTCTGAGTGGCGTAATCAGAAGGCCTCTGATAGAAAAAGTTCAAGGCATCTGCAAATAACGAAACAAATGGCTACCCTTCCCCAACTCCAGGTTGCTGATCTGCAAAAACAACGTCCTTGCACAAGAGAAAAAGCAGCTCACATCCTCAGTCAAAGCGGTGTTGGGCAGCACAGGTCTCTGGAACAGGGAGGTTTCACAACCCCCTGGCAGTTGCTGACCCCAAGCACCCCCCCCCTCCCAAGAGTGCGCTTCCTGCTTCACCTTTTGTCCCCCAGAACAGGGAACATGCAACGCTTCAAGGGACACGTACTATATTAATTCAGCAAAGTAGGCCATTAGGGCAATTATAAATCATATATGTATGTATGTATAGAATGTATGATGTGTTTGTATTGTGTTCAACATTTTTCATATAAACTTAAGGAGTGTAATTAACCTGTACAGCCCTTGCTATATAGATAAAGGTATGAATGGGTATGCAAGACATGGGATGTTTGGTATCAAATGAAAGCTCTGTATATTCAATGAACGTTGATGTGCATGAAATCATATGAATCAGACTCATGTTAATACACTTTACCTAAATTACTAAAACTCCACTGAGATGGAGTACTAAACCTCCCACGTGACAGAGCAAACCACAGGTTAAATGTATGCACGAAAAGGAAGAGGAACCATGCGGGGCGTGACTATGCCCACAACCATATCTGATTGGAACAACGGCTGGGGGAAAAATCTTAACAGTGAGATTAAAAACCTAAGGTCTGAGCAGTCTCGGCACATTTTGAACGTCACGCCATCTGCAGGAAGCAAGCAGACGCTTCTTTTGCTCCGCTCTCAACCAACGCCTGAACTTTAACTTCTGACCTGCGCCACCCAGCGATCGAAGACTCCGCTCTCCTCGACACGCAAAGAAACTTCGTGCGACGAAGAGGCCTGCAGAAGAAGTCTCAGAGCGTCATCATCAGTAACCAGGCAACCAAAACGCCACCAAGGCTTTCCTGACAGACGTCACATCAACCCAGCACACCAACCAATCAGCAACGCCGTGATTCCCTTCGCTGAAGGCAAAGTGTACTCTATAAATTTTAATTAAATTCAATAACATTAACCCGAATCCTTAAAGATTCGATTCACCTCTAATCCAGAGTTGAAGCCCTACAATTGGTTGCTTTCCTCAGGGAGCTCTCATGTCTGTGTTTCCTTCTGGCTCTCCCTTTTAGTTATGCTGTAATAGTTAGTTCTGCTGGAGTCCCTGCTTGCACTCTACACTAAATATACATTCAGTTTGTACATTGTTTGACTGTGACCATACCTAACTGCCATCTCTCCTTCTCTTCTGCTCTCTCCTCTTCTCCCCCTTCTCCCCTCTCTCTCCCTCTCCCTCTTTCTCTCTAACTGTCTCTCTGTCGAGCTATACATGTCGCTCCTTGGCTGCCAGTGATCCAGACCCCCTCTGCCCCCTGGAGCTGACTGACTTGTCCTGGTGTCCTGCTACTGAACATCTCTTTCACACAGTATGATGCAGATCAATCCATGCTATCTGTTTTACCCAGATGAGGATGGGTTCCCTGCTGCGTCTGGTTCCTCTCAAGGTTTCTTCCTATTACCATCTCAGGGAGTTTTTCCTTGCCACTGTCGCCATCGTCCTCGGCTTAACCCTAACCCTAACCCTAACCCTAACCCTAACCCTAACCCTAACCCTAACCCTAACCCTAACCCTAACCCTAACCCTAACCCTAACCCTAACCCTAACCCTAACCCTAACCCTAGCCCTAACCCTAACCCTAACCCTAACCCTAACCCTAGCCCTAACCCTAACCCTAACCCTA
>QMIH01000602.1:120460-135895 GCA_003987875.1 Clarias batrachus | reverse complement strand
TAGGTTTAAGGGCTCGCCACGGCCGACCCGTTTAAGATATCAACCAGCCCTTCACAATATTACATCCTCAATGTCTTGAGATTATATTAGACCCTGTTTGGTCAAAAACCTATGAATCCTGTAAGAGTAGTATATCACATTCCAATGGGTGCGTTTTTCAAACAACGCAAAATAACCGACTTCCTGTTCAGCGGATTCCATGACATGGGGTATGCAAGTTGTTCACCTCAATGAGATCTAAATTTATTCTGGGTCTCATTCATATATGTGAAAGTGGATATGAGTTATGCAGCTTAAACTTTACAAAGTTCCAGGGGGCGCTGTACAGGCCCTGTGCCACGCCCGGGCTCCAGACTCTCATGACTCCTTCACAATCAATGTGAGTCTACACCCATAAAATTTTGGAACCGTAGGTCTTTCCACTCATAACATTTGTAAAGAATAATTTGCTTTGATTTTTTCTTTAGTTAAATCGTCGCTATAGCAACACGATTCAAATTCTTCATGGTGTCAAATGATTCATGTCTTTTCATTACTCAGGCTGATTTTGAACCAAATCTGCTGAAAGTAAAGGGCAAAATATTACTGATTTCCAAAAGTGACACACTTCCTGCTGCCAGTTGGTGGCGCTATGACATAGACTCATGATAATCATATGATGTGATCAGCTTCCTACTCTTATCATAATTGTGAAGTTTCATGTACAGATGTGTGAAGAGCAGTTTTCTAGTTTTGCCGCCACACCTAACAGCAACGATATGCAGTTGCCGGCTTTGACCACTGAGTGGCGCTATATAACTATAGACCGATGCGTCAGACCTTATTTCATTCTCTCAAGGATTAATGAGCTGCAGCTCCTTTAGAGCTGCACGTAGTAGCGGATAAAATCAAGTGTAACATTGTACTTAAACGAATTCATAATAAAGTACTAAAATTACAGTACAAATGTAGTATTGTTATTTAGATTTTATCATGTGTAATTAAAAAGCCTACACGTGTACACTGTAAACCCTAACGCTCAAAGTAATTAAACACATTGAGTACTGTTTACCTAAATAATTGTTTGCGTACAATTATTTGTTTGAGTAATTGTTTACGTAAATAATTGTTTGGGTACGTAAGTAACAATAACTTAAGTAAAACTTCCACCAGTGTAAACTCTATAGAGCTCTCGTGGCGCAGTGGTTAAGTGTCTTGCCTTCCATGTGGAAAACCCACGGTTCGATTCCTGCACAGGATGGGTTTCAATATATTTTATTTGTTCAACAAACTCAAAAATTTATGTTTCCAATTTTAAACAAACAGAACTATCATTAATTTAAAGAAAAAATTAACTGATTACCTCAAATATTTGGAGTTTTGCCAACTTAATCGGGTTTACAGTGTAGGGTTTTGGGTCATCTTAAATGTTGTGTTCTTTAAATTTGTAGTAGATAATACCGAAATAAATTAAACTACATTACTATAAAATTAAAACATTGTCAGGACGTGCTACTGTGTAAGCAGATGTCGTTGTCATTCAGCCCCGCTTGTGTTTTTGCGGTAGTATGGGAATGAAATGCAGTACGATGTTATGATCATAATTTTCTTTAATAAATAATGACCATTTGCGCTGTACCACTGCTGACAAAACCTTATAAAATATAATCACAGTACTAAAATTATAGTAATACATATAGCCGTTTCTTATTTGCATCAAATTTAAGCAAAGTAAATGTATACTTGTCACAGCGTGCGCCTGTGATGGGCGTGCGCCCAAATCAATATCGCTCCTCACTCACTCCGAAGCTCACTAGGTAGGCGGCCTAGGTGCACACTGCAGGTATGCGAAGAAGCGGGGCCGCCTAACTAGGCACAACTGGTGAGCTATTGGCGCTAATAATCCCGAGCTTACAGTACAACACATTGAGTACTATTAACCTAAATAATTGAATGAGTAATACGTTTGAGTACGTAAGTAACAATAACTTAAGTAAAACTTCCACCAAAGTAACATCTATAGAGCACTCGTGGCGCAGTGGTAAGTGCAACAATTTTTTTTATTTGTTGACAACGACATCTGCTTACACAGTAGCACGTCCTGACAATGTTTTAATTTTATAGTCATTTAGTTTAATTTATTTCGGTATTATCTACTACAAATTTAAGGAACACAACGTTTAAGATGATCCAAAACCCTACACTGTAAACCCGATTAAGTTGGCAAAACTCCAAATATTTGAGGTAATCAGTTACATATTTTTTTAATTAATGATGTTTCCAATTTTAAGTAAACAGAACTATAAATTTTTGAGTTTGTTCAAAAAAAAAAAATATTGCAAACTATCCAACACAGGAATCAAACCGAGGGTTTTCCGCATGGCAGGCGAGACACATAACCACTGCACCACGAGAGCTCTATAGAGTTTCCACTGGTGGAAGTTTTACTTAAGTTATGGTTACTTACGTACTCAAAATTATTACTCATTCAATTATTTAGGTTAACAGTACTCAATGTGTTTAATCACTTTGAGCATTAGGGTTTACAGTTCGAGGTATCAAAAACTCTCCGCAATATTTAATCGGCAACTTGTTTAAATCATATTTGCCTGGTTTGGTGCGAATTGTAGTAATTCCCTAGGAGGAGTATATGACATTCCATTGGGTGCGTTTTGCAAACAACTCAAAATACCTCACTCCCTGTTGATTAGACCTGATGACATGCAGCGCGAAACTTGCTCAGTTTGATGAGATCCGAGTTATAAAAAAACTTGGGGTCCTTAACATACTCAAAAACTCATAAAAATTTGCACACAGATTGGAATCGCCGGCCATCAGGTCCTCAGTGAGGCTCAGCCCGGGGAGTCGCACACGCCCCGCACAGCGCCCCCTAGAAAATTGTGCCTCATAGCTCAGACAAACTTCCACATATACTTATAAAACTCGGTGTACAGTTAGATCTCATCAAGTTGAACAAGTTTTGCATTGCATGTCATCAGGTCTAATCAATAGGAAGTGAGTTATTTTGACTTSTTTGCAAAACGCACCCAATGGAACGTGAAATACTCCTCCTAGGGAATTATTACAATTGGCACCAAACAAGGCAAATACGATCTAAACAAATTGCTGATGCAAAGTTTTTGATATTTCAAACGGTTCGGCCGTGGCGATGCTTTAAAATTATGGCGAATAAAAATGAGTGGCTAATAACTTCTGTGTACATTGAGATATGTACATGAAACTTTACAATTATGTTAAGAGTAGGAAGCTGATCACATCATATGACAAGCATGAGTCTATGTCATAGCGCCACCAATTGGCAGCAGGAAGTGCGTCACTTCTGGAAATCAGGCACAATAATTTGAAAACATGGCTGATGTGAAAGTGTAAAGGACTTTTTGATGCACTGAATAATGCTGCTATGGCAAGGTATAAATTTAAGGTAAACAAGTGGATATACTAACTAATGTTTCCAAACATTTTACGTAGAAAAAACAACTGGTTCTGAGTAAATTTCTTAAGTTTCATGTTTTCCTGATCCTCATACACCCCCCAACAATATTTTATATTTATGAGACTTTCCCTAAACCTTTAGCCCAGACTCCTGCAGTAATAAAATATGTCCACTAGATGGAGGTATCTCCCCTTCTCCTTTAATATGGCTTCATGTTTACAATTTAAACATATGCAGGAAATAATAAAAATAAACAATACAAACATTTAAATTTCCCACTGTGCAACATTATACACACCACACACACACACAAGTCCCTACAGACACACAGACTTCCCCTCAAACTCACACACATACACTACACATCGCTCACACAAACATACACACATACACAATATGCACACACTAACCATACGACACACAAACACACACATACACAAACACTACATGCCCTACAGACACACAGACTACCTATCACACACAGTACACATCGCTCACACAAACATACAAACACGCACCCACACACGTACACAATATGCACACACTAACCATACTAAACACACACACAAACATGCAGACATATTACACATCCTAGACACAATACATATCCTACACACACTAAACACATTACACATCCTATTAACACACATACTACGCATCCCACATAAACACCTGCACCATTATCACCTTCACCAAACTGGCCCATATAATCTTAAACCATTCAGCATGGCACGATAAAATCTAAAGGCTCACTGTGTTAACATTTACTTTGCTTAAATTCGATCCTAAAAAGATTTAATCTAATTTAAATCCTAAATTTGTACTGTAATTTTAGTACTGTGAAATTCGTTCAACTACAATGTTTCACGTGATTTATCTGCTACTTCGTGCAGCTCTAAAGGAGAGAGAATGAACTGAGAGAGAATGAGTTAAGGCCTGAGGCATCGGTCTATAGTTTATATGGCGCCAATCAGCGGTAGAAGCCAGCAAATGCTCAAGCCCAAACACAAGCAGGGCCGTGAGGCGCGGCGGTAAAACTAGTGCCATCTATATAAACAAGACCTTTGCATAAGCCCCTGTTTTTTTTTGGTGGGGGGGGGGACTTAATGATCTGTTAAAGATATATGTGACGACAGGAGCCAGCTGGTCAGCACAGGAATTCAGACAGGCTGGTGTAACGCCGCCTGGGCTGGCGAACATCATTTTCACTGACCTGGAGTGGAGAGGGGAGAGAGGGTGGTTGTCAAAAGTGATGATGATGGTGTAGAAAGACGGTCAGGACAGGTGTGTGATGTGAGACTGGGAGTTTCAAATCTATAATAAAACTTATTCAACCAGTTGTTGATTCCCTACAGAGCTGGGGGATGGCACGATCTTATCATTTTGATTCATACACATTCACATTTCATACAAACTTGCTTCTTTTGATTGTGTAATGCTGTTTTGCAACAATGTCAATTGTTAAAAGCGCTATATAAATAAAATTTAATCTTGTAGTTAGTGATGGTTTTCAGGCCTTTCCACACTGAAGCAGGGTCGTTTGCAGAAAACTGGTTTTCCAGCTTTTTAGAGTAGCTTCTCTTAGCCACTCAGATCGCCCTTGTTAGTGTGTTCCTGGCAGGTATGTACATATCCTCACAGAAACTGATGTAGGATGTTACTGAATCTGTGAGCTCGTCCAGATTGGCTTCAAAAACACTCCAATCAGTGCAGTCGAAACAGGCCTGTAATTCTTGGTCCGTTTCACCAGGCAGTGGTCAGAAAGTCCTAAAGCTGCTCTGGGGACCGAGCTATATGCATCCTTTATTGTGGTGTAGCAGTGATCCAAAATATTTTTGTCTCTGGTGGGGCATGTAATGTGCTGTTTGTTTTTAGACAGCACACGTTTGAGGTTTGCTTTGTTAAAATCATCAAGTATAATCATTACAGAGTCCGGGTGTTGTGTCTGTGATCTGAGCAGCCAGCTCTTCACCCGCCTGTGTGCTTCTTTAAGGATTTAACAGCGCCGCTGCTCCACCGTTACAATTTTCAGCAAAACGTCCGAATAATCAAAACCTGATTGAAAATTGTGAATGTTCAGCAGTTCATCCCTGGTGTAACTGATTACATCTGACAAACAAAAAACAGGACAAACTAACAACAACAACAACAACAAAAAACAGTAAGACAAATGAAAGCTCAACACCGACGAAACAAAATCCCTCGGCGCCTCACAGAATCCTGGGTCAATACAGTCGTAGGAAAAAATTAGAACACCCTACACCCTAAAATCTGGGTATTTTGTAACATTTTTAATATATGGATATTTAATCAATTAAACAATTCAAACTGAAGAAAAGACAGTTCAAGATCTTTTGTAAATTTATTTCTACAAAATGCATATTCCAACTGAGGAAAATGTTAGGACACCCTAGCCCTTAATAGCTAGCTTAATAGCGCATTGGCTGAAAAAACTACAGTGAGATGCTCCTTACAGTCATCTACCAGTCTCTGACACCGGTCTGAGGAAAGTTTTCCCCACTCATCAATGCAGTTTGCTGCGTTTCGAGTCACCCCACAGCATCTCAATGGGATTAAGATCTGGGCTTGGACTCGGCCATTCCAGGACTCTCCATTTCTTCCTTTTCAGCCAGTCCTTGATTGGTTTGGTGGTATGTTTTGGGTCATTGTCATGTTGCATGGTCCAGTTCCGCTTCAGCTTTAATTTCCTGACAGATGGTCTCACATGTTCATGTGCACCTGGTGTGACACACCTGTGTGTGATTTAAATGTGAATAAATGTGAGGGTGTCCTAACTTTTTCCTTTGAGTATGCATTTTGTAGAATTACATTTACAGGAGATCTTGAAAGGATTTTCTTCAGTTTGAATTGTTTGCTTAAATTACTTTATTCTCTCAGTATTGTCAACATTAAGATTAAATATCCGTATATTAGGAAATGTTACAAAATACCCAGGCTTTCATAGGGTCTCCTAATCTTTTCATGACTGTAACTGTGTAAATGGAGAATGCGCATGTCCCCACGTCGCAAAAGGCAGTGTTTAATAAGCGAGTATAAATTTGTGTTTTGTTGCATTTCTGAGCTACTATTAATAACGTTTATTTTACTCTTAATTTGCAAAAGGCAGCGTTAATTCAGAGAGTATACATATACCATACCACTGATCCTACACTTCATCCACCATTTGACCCCCATGGACTGAAACAAAGCTGCGCAAATCATGCCGATGTGAGTAGTCCCTAATTTAGTTTAAATGAGGTTTGGCCTCCGGGATATTGAGCTGGCATTGTGATTCTCCTTATTTCATTTCCTAAATAGTCTAATCAGCGCTTAATGGTACGCATGCTAAAGTGGTAAAGTTTTCCAGAGAGCCCCCAGAAGTAGACTAATGATTACGAATGCGTCAGGGAAAAACCAGCAAGGAGACTGACTCTGACCATTTTAATAATTAATCGATAAATTAATGATTTCTTTGTTGTCAGCTGTAGTGATGAAGGTAATCATGTAATCTCTGCAGCAGTGGATGCGCCTACATTAAAGTTTCATATGAATAACATAATCTGAAATTAGTTTTTTCTTTTGCTTCAGAACACTAAACCACTTCTGCTTATTTGGGCATAATCATCTTTCTTTTATTGCATTTCATTAGTTTACACATTAGGGCAGTACTTTATTCCCCCCCCCCTTTTTCCAATAAATGTTGGTTTTCCTTCTGGCGAAAATTTAATATATATTTTTTTTCTTCATCTGATTTTGAATTTTTTTTAAGCAGTTTGAAACAGTACAAAAATATTGAAGGGTGTACTTTCCTTTTTCTATGGCTGTAGACCCATAGGCCTGTATTAAAACAAAAATGTACACCTTATAAACTAGTTATATAATATAACTACAGTGGAACCTTGGATAACGAACATTATTCATTCCAGAAGCGGGCTCGTTTATCAAAACACTCGTAAACCAAATTGAAGTTTTCCATAAGAAATAAACTTCAATTATTCATTCCACAGCCCCAAAAAACATACAAATAATTAATACAAAATATAAAGTTAAAATAAAACAAATTAACCTGCACTTTACCTTTAAAAAAAAAAAGTAAATCCCGACAGATGGAGCGTTTCCACTCCCGGCGGAGTTTTCCGTTTGTGCGTGCAGGCATGTGTAAGAGTAAAGAGGAGTATAATAAAGTATGAGGAGAGGAAAAACGAGCCCGTCTCCTCTCCTTCTTTTCATCTTACACAGTAACCCTTCTTCCTCTCTCATTTGAGTTTCTCACACACACACACACACACAACGGAAACACTTTCAATCGAGTGTCATTAGAGAGATTTCTTGTTTATTTTCCAGATAGGAGAAAAGAGGAGCAGGGGTATGTGCGTGCGTGCGTGCGTGTGTGTGTGTGTGTGTGTGAAGGCGAAAGGGGGAGGGGTGTCTGTGTGTGTGAAAGTGAGAGGATGAGGGATGTGTGTGAAGGGACATGGTGTCCAATGACACATGCACAGAGAGAGAGAAAATTGATCTTTAACATTTCTAATGACACTTGCTTTCACTTTACACGCTTGCACATGGGAATATACACATGTACATAAGTATAAACCAAATAATGCGTTGAATATACAGTAATGCATTGATAACTTTTTCTAGAAGATCAATCTGTCCCTGATGTTTTTTTGGAGAGAAGTGTCTTCTTTGCTGCCCTTCTTGACACCAGGCCATGTTCCAAAAGTCTTGGCCTCACTGTGCGTGCAGATGCGCTCACACCTGCCTGCTGCCATTCCTGAGCAGCTCTGCACTGGTGGCACTCCGATCCCGCAGCTGAATCCTCTTTAGGAGACGATCCTGGCGCTTGCTGGACTTTCTTGGACGCCCTGAAGCCTTCTTAACAAGAATTGAACCTCTTTCCTTGAAGTTCTTGATGATCCTATAAATTGTTGATTTAGGTGCAATCTTAGTAGCCACAATATCCTCAACTGTGAAGCCATTTTTATGCAACGCAATGA
The DNA here is from genome assembly GCA_003987875.1 of Clarias batrachus. Taxonomy (NCBI): domain Eukaryota; kingdom Metazoa; phylum Chordata; class Actinopteri; order Siluriformes; family Clariidae; genus Clarias; species Clarias batrachus. Next base: position 127,465 of record QMIH01000602.1, on the reverse strand, counting down.
TGGCTGCACGTGTTTCTTTGCAGGTCACCATGGTTAACAATGAAAGAACAATGATTTCAAGCATCACCCTCCTTTTAACATGTCAAGTCTGCCATTCTAACCCAATCAGCCTGACATAATGATCTCCAGCCTTGTGCTCGTCAACATTCTCACCTGAGTTAACAAGACGATTACTGAAATGATCTCAGCAGCTCCTTTAATGAGAATGTTAAAGGTTTTTTCAGGATTAAGTTAATTTTCATGGCAAAGAAGGACTATGCAATTCATCTGATCACTCTTCATAACATTCTGGAGTTTATGCAAATTGCTATTATAAAAACTTAAGCAGCGACTTTTCCAATTTCCAATATTTATGTAATTCTCAAAACCTTTGGCCACGACTGTATACTTGATACTATACCTACACATTTTCTCAAATAGTAGCAATAATGGAACCGATGTTTCAAATAGTTAACTCTTCACTTAGCAGTGAATATGTTCCAAAATCTTTTAAATTCGCAATTATTAAACCACTATTTAGGAAACCTGACCTTGACCCTTGTCAGCTGTTCAACTACAGGTCGTTATCAAACCTCCCCTTTGTCTCTAAGATCCTAGGAAAGGTATGTTCATATCTACACAGGAATAGCATACATGAAATGTATCAGTCAGTGCGTATTAAAGTAGTAAATGGCCTCCTACTGGCCTCTGATCAGGGTTTGTCGCTTTGCTTGTGTTACCTGAACTTAGTGCATCTTTAGACACCATTGATCATTGATATTCTCCTTCACAGATTAGAAAATGTAGTAGGAAATAAGGTAACAGCCTCTCCCTGGCTCAGATCATATTTGACAAATCATTATCAAATTGTAGATTTAAGTGATGATATTTTGCATGTACTCCAGTGAAGTTTGGTGGTCCACATGGCTCGGTTTTACTACTATTTTCCCTTTACAGTACATGCTTTTGCTGAACAACATTATCTGTAAGCAAGGTATTGGTTTCATTATTATTCTGACGAAGCACAGTTGTGTCTCAGCAAAGCCAGATAAGAAATGCCAGCTTAATAATGTTCAGCAATGTTGGAAGGACTTGGTGTGGTGTGATCAGGAAGCTTACTTCTAGCTGTATGAGGTAATGACCACATGCAGCTAGAAGTACAGATCTAGCCATTAAGAATGTGCGCTTTTTCCCGCGAGATCCCGCAATTTGGCGCGCGACATGCTGCGAGATCTCTCAAGCAACATTCGGGAATTTAAATAAATGTGTTATGCTTCACTGAATATCCGCCAGATGGCGCATGGAAGGACTACAACAAAGAATTGTGTATGATTATTTAGCCTAAAACAATATTGTTTCCAATGCTGAAGCAAACATGAATTTTATTTTGTTTTACAATAGACCTTTTATGATGAATCTGCGTATATGTGCTTCATATTATGTTCATAATGATGAAAAGAGATGCCCTAAATTATGAGGCGCCGTATAGAGTTTAAATCAAACTTCACTCATGCACACACACGTGAACTACATGCACACACAACTACATATGAAATGCGCGCACACACCTATGAGACGCGCGCACATATACAGTAATTATGCAAATGTCCTGATTCGTGAATATGTCAACATGTCTTCGTTAAAACGTAAAAAAAAACCTCAATTCCCCCATCAGCGAAACCGGTTTGATAACTTCACATCTATTGTGAATGAAAGGTGAGGAGACGGATTACAGTAAAGGTCTGCTGGTGTTCACCTCGGAGCACATTGTATTCAGCGAGAAGACTAAAACAAATACAAAAAAAATTAAAAATGTTCGAGACAATATTGTTCTAGGCTAACTTTATTAAAAATTATACACTTTTGTATTCTTTGTTGTATTATTCGAACAGAAAATAATCGTGGGCTGGTAGGCACATTTTTTTCATGTAACAGCTGAATGAAGTTAAATATACAGAATAAATGAATAATTGCGTTTGCTTTACATTTGAGTACTCATGTGTAAATAGCTTTTTCATTGTATACCATATTATATGTGTATCTAATACTGTTTAATTCATATTTTACACTGCATGCAGTTTGTAATTTACTTGCAATTGTACTTTTAAAATATAACCTACGTATCTACAGTATAAACATATTTAATCACTTCAGCAGTGAATGAGAAATTTGGTCTGGCTTTTAGATAAAGACCTTATTTGATTTGACCTTATCTTATTTGATAATTGTATCTGGGTGCGCTGGTGGCGAATACCGTAGGGGGTTTTAGATGAATTAACAAGACAGTGCGGACGTCTCTGCCTAAATTTTATTTCCCCAGCAAATGAAATCAGACTTCATAGTTGGAGTTGATACTTTGAGTGTAATTCACGATTGACCTGTGTATCAACTTGATAACTAGCGAATGCTATTAAATGCCACATATGTTTACATGGGTGAACATGACCAAATGGTACCTTTACTACGATTTAAAACTATTTATTACAATAAGTAGTGCAGAAGTGTATAATAAACCGAAAAGATAAACAAAGTTGGACAGCTATTTATTTAATTATCATTTTAAATATTTATCAACAACATCCACTCATCAAATGTATGTCTGCATTTTAATCGATAAATCGCACGTGTTTATCACACTTTGATCAAAACGCTGCCTTGAAATGAATTGTAGATTAATTTTAAAGCACGATTTAGTGCATCTCATTTCATTATTATAAAGATAATTTATGAATTACACTCGAACGGGCGGTAGAGCTCTGATTAGACTACGTACATGAAGAAATAGGCTCAACATCCTGGAGCCCAACCTCATTTAAATAAACAATTTAATTAACAAATATTGTAAGTAAACAACAGTAGTACAAGTTAAGAAAAAATATTTAGACTGCTGAATTTTTTTTTTATCGTTCAGTGACAGCCCTGTAAAATTCCGTGTACTGTAAATAGGTAGTCTGAGAATTTATTCACCATAAGCTTTGTTGTATTGTTTTTACACAACCTATGATTTCACCTATGCTGTTTTAAAAATGGAATATTTTTTATGTTACAGTCTTAAAACTGCTGGGTTAAATGTTAAAGTGCTGGGTTATTTTATCTATTTATTATTATTTAGTAGATCGCCTGTTAGAAATAGCCCAAGTGAAATTAATCCTCTGTTATAACTACTGCAGAGAGACAGTTAATCAGCGGTAGTTTTCACTACTACTACTAATGATAATACTGAATGGAGAAAGCGCAGTCAAAGAAGAATCATCATTGAGAAGAAAGTGAAGAATAAATACATATCAGTATTTAAAGTTTGAGCTCGACACGTTTATGAGCTCTGTCGCTTGTTATCAATGGGCGTGTAGGGTTACGGTTAGAGAGAGAACGCATTTTTGGCTTCAGTAGACACACAATACTTCAGATTGAAACACGACTGCCCCCTACAGGTAATGAATGGCATTTTCACAGCTTCCCGAGAGCTGCTGCGGAAGAAACTATCAAGAAACGTGCGTTCTTAATAGCCAGATCTGTAAGCTTCCTGATCACACAGTAATTCTGGATGGACGTTCTGTTTCATCAAGTTCAACAGTAAAAGACCTTGGTGTGATCATAGATTCCAGTCTTTCATTTGAAGCTCATGTGGATAATATTACCTGGATAACATTCTTTGATCTCAGAAACATTGCTAAGATAAGGATTGTACTATCACTAAACAACGCAAAAAAAATGTGCATGCTTTTTCAACTCTACTGTAGATTACTGTAACTACAAGCTACAAGATCCAAAGTCTTGAAGACCTACATCCTGCTCACATTATTTTAGGCCAGTTGGTTTAGCTATTTACACACGTGGACAAAATTGTTGGTCCCCTTCGGTCAATGAAAGAAAAACTCACAATGGTCACAGAAATAACTTTAATCTGACAAAAGTAATAATAAATAAGAATTCTATGAATGTTAACCAGTGAAATCTTTTGAGGCAATCACTGCAATCAAACGATTCCTGTAACTGTCAATGAGACTTCTGCACCTCTCTGCAGGTATTTTGGCCTCCTCACTCCTCATGAGCAAGCTGCTCCAGTTGTTTCCGGTTTGAAGGGCGCCTTTTCCAGACAGCATGTTTCAGCTCCTTCCAAAGATGCTCAATAGGATTGAGGTCAGGGCTCATAGAAGGCCACTTTAGAATAGTCCAATGTTTTCCTCTTAGCCATTCTTGGGTGTTTTTAGCTGTGTGTTTTGAGTCATTGTCCTGTTGCGAGACCCATGACCTGCGACTGAGACCCAGCTTTCTGACACTGGCCAGCACATTTCTCTCTAGAATCCCTTGATAGTCTTGAGATTTCATTGTACCCTGCACAGATTCAAGACACCCTGTGCCAGATGCAGCAAAGCAGCCCCAGAACATAACAGAGCCTCCTCCATGTCTCACAGTAGGGACAGTGTTCTTCTCTTCATATGCTTCATTTTTCCGTCTGTGAACATAGAGCTGATGTGCCTTGGCAAAAAGTTCCATTTTTGTCTCATCTGTCCATAGGACATTCTCCCAGAAGCTTTGTGGCTTGTCAACATGTAGTTTGGCATATTCCAGTCTGGCTTTTTTATGATTTGTTTTCAACAATGGTGTCCTCCTTGGTCGTCTCCCATGTAGTCCACTTTGGCTCAAACAACGACGGATGCTGCGATCTGCCACTGATGTTCCTTGAGCATGAAGTTCACCTTGGATCTCTTTAGAAGTCTTTCTGGGCTCTTTTGTTACCATCGGGATTATCCGTCTCTTTGATTTGTCATGAATGTTCCTCCTGCGTCCACGTCCAGGGAGGTTGGCTACAGTCCCATGGATCTTAAATTTCTGAATAATATGTGCAACTGTAGTCACAGGAACATCTAGCTGCTTGGAAATGGTCTTATAGCCTTTACCTTTAACATGCTTGTCTATAATTTTCTTTCGAATCTCCTGAGACGACTCTTTCCTTCACTTCCTCTGGTCCATGTTGAGTGTGGTACATACCATGTCACCAAACAACACAGTGACGACCTGGAGCCCTATATATAGGCCCACTGACTGATTACAAGATTGTAGACACCTGTGATGCTAATTAGTGGACACACCTTGAATTAACATGTCCCTTTGCTCACATTATTTTCAGTATTTTCTAGGGGTACCATCATTTTTGTCCAGGCCTGTTCCATGAGTTTATTTTTTTTTAATAATTCTGTTGAAGCATGGTTGAAAAGCAATGTCTGACTTTCATTGGTTAACATTCATAGAATTCTTATTTATTATTACTTTTGTCAGATTAAAGTTATTTCTGTGACCATTGTGAGTTTTTCTTTCATTGACCGAAGGGGACCAACAATTTTGTCCATGTGTGTATATATTTAAAAGTAAGTGAATAATGCACTGATGTCAGGGCAAGTCAGAACTTCACCAGGGTCCCAAAACCTCATAAGACCCCTTGTAACAGGCAGTTGCATAGTTACGGGCTAACGGCCTGCGGGGGCGCTGTGGGAACTGTTTGTGGTAATTCAATAAAAGAAGAAAAGAGGCTGGGCTAGGTAACAGCAGCCATATCACAGCCAAGGCTTAAGGCTACAGCTAAAAGCTAAATCTAATTAATTGTAAACCTGATTGCAGGATGAGGGTTTTTTTTTGTGTTTTGTTTTGTGTCTGTGTGTTTTCCTGAGTGTTGAGGAGTGTGTCAGCTGGTCCTCCAGGGAAAACACACCAGCGGCAGTGTGCGCACGGGACCGGTTCGTCGGTGACCACCGCGTCACCTTTAAGGTGACGTCGCTCGCGGAGGACACAGACACAAAACACAAAAAAAAACCCTCATCCCGCAAACGGGTTTACAATTAATTAGATTTAGCTAAAACAGAGGATTTATACCACAATCGGGCACGGAGCAGGACGCTCTCCAATTTTGTTTTGGACTCGTGTAGGAGTGAGAGAAAAGACTCTATTTTTCCATAGATCATAGATTGGGTAGATGTGGTGTGCGAGGCCGGCGTGTGAATGAGAATGGCACTATAATTAAATGTACATAGACTTGAATGCATATATGTTGTCTCTGGTGGTCCGTACCTACTTTTCTGTTATCGGCTAGCTACTGTTTTAAATAACAGTAGCAGGTTTGTTATACACTAATGATTTTAAGTTACTACAGGGACAAGTTTAGAAAAATATTACATTATATACAGTATATATTAAAAATATCCTATTGTATTTGAGCCCTTGAGTATGAAGGTCCTTGCTCAAGGCCACAAAAGTGATGCTGAGGCTAAAGCCAGGGACTCTCCAATCCGGAGTCCAACACCTTAATCACCAGACCACCCCTGCCCCCATACATAATGTCTTTACTCCCCCTCTCGGGGTAAATAAATAAATGTGAAGATTAATTAAAGACTGGGGTCTTTGAATAGCACAGAAGTTACTGACCTGACAGGATTGCTGGTTAGAGACACACGCAGTGACTCAAGGCAGTTGAGCAGCTTCTCCTCCGTAATGCCAGAGCGTAGCTCATGCACATACTCCTGTGATGACAGTGTACACTCATGCTTGCTGTTTCTTAGTCCACCCTACAGTAATCAGAAAAAGCACACATTTACTGAGAACTGAAACTCAACAAATCATAGAGGAAAACATTATTTCTACATGAAACTATTTCATCAATATCAGACTGAGTCTTTGGCAATGACTTAACTCTTTCAGAATATTTAAAATCCCTGGCAAACATTGTTACTAAAGAGAAATGCCTTTATTTTTATTTAGTGTAAATGAACACAAAACATGAGGGAGATCCCTAACCGAAGTAAATACAGGGTGGGCCATTTCTATGGATACACCTTAATAAAATGGGAATGGTTGGTGATATTAACGTCCTGTTTGTGGCACATTTGTATATGTGAGGGGGCAAACTTTTCAAGATGGGTGGTGACCATGGTGGCCATTTGGAAGTCGGCCATCTTGGATCCAACTTTTGTTTTTTCAATAGGAAGAGGGTCATGTGACACATCAAACTTATTGGGAATTTCACAAGAAAAA
>QMIH01000602.1:80114-116486 GCA_003987875.1 Clarias batrachus | reverse complement strand
CAATTTGTGAAATGACCGCCAGGTGGCGCAAAGTGACAATTTCCGTCATCTCGGGTTTTTTTAAAAATAATTAAGTCATAAAAAAGTCTAAACAATATGCTGTATCGAAGAAATACTACAGTAATGGTAATTTCCACATCTGTATATTTTATACAACAAGCATGAAAAATCTTAATCAGAGCTGTTGATATTTGCTGTACAATAGTGTAATGAGTAAAAAAAAACATTGAAGTTGAACATTAAAACAAGTTCACTACACTGTAAACCCTAATGCTCAAAGTAATTAAACACATTGAGTACTGTTAACCTAAATAATTGAATGAGTAATAATTTTGAGTACGTAAGTAACAATAACTTAAGTAAAACTTCCACCAGTGTAAACTCTATAGATCTCTCGTGGTGCAGTGGTTATGTGTCTCGCCTGCCATGTGGAAAACCCCCGGTTCAATTCCTGTGTTGGACAATTTGCAATATTTTTTTTTATTTGTTCAAAAAACTCAAAAATTGATAGTAACATATAAAATATATGTAACTGATTGGCAAAACGCCAAATATTTGAGATAATCAGTTACATATATTTTTTAAATTAATGATGTTTCCAATTTTAAGTAAACAGAACTATCAATTTTTGAGTTTGTTGAACAAATAAAAAAAAATATTGCAAATTGTCCAACACAGGAATTGAACCGGGGGTTTTCCACATGGCAGGCGAAACACATAACCACTGCGCCACGAGAGATCTATAGAGTTTACACTGGTGGAAGTTTTACTTAAGTTATTGTTACTTACGTACCCAAACAATTATTTAGGTAAACAGTACCCAATGTGTTTAATTACTTTGAGCATTAGGGTTTACAGTGTAGACGCGTAAGCTTTTTAATTACACATGATAAAATCTAAATAACAATACTACATTTGTACTGTAATTTTAGTATTGTAAAGCTTCTAAAGAAGCTGCAGCTCATTAATCCTTGAGAATGAAATAAGGTCTGACGCGTCGGTCTATAGTTATATAGCGCCACTCAGTGGTCAAAGCCAGCAACTGCATACCGTCGCGTAAGGTGCCTCGGTGAAACTAGAAAACTGCTCTTCACACATCTGTATATTCGCCAAGAGTATAGAGAATAAGAATTGTATTTCTAATAAGATAATTAATTAAATAATACAATTATATCAAATAAGGTCTTTATCTAAAAGCCAGACCAAATTTCTCATTCACAGCTGAAGTAGTTAAATATGCTTATACTGTAGATACGTAGGTTATATTTTAAAAGTACAATTGTAAGTAAACTACAAACTGCATGTAATGTAAAATATGAATTAAACAGTATTAGATACACACATATGATATGGTAGTATATACAATGAAAAAGCTATTTACACATGAGTGCTCAAATGTAAAGCAAACGCAATTATTCATTTATTGTGTATATTTAACTTCATTCAGCCGTTTAAGTTGCATGAAAAAATAACCTGTCTGCCAGCCCACTATTATTTTCTGTTTGAATTTAAACATGCACACGCGCGTGGAAAAAGACGAAGTAAAACAAAGAATACAAAAACATAATTTTTATTAAAAGTTAGCCTAAAACAATATTGTCTCCAATGCTGAAGCAAACATTATTTTGTTTTTGTTATAGTCTTCTCGCTGAATACAACGCGCTACAAGGTGACCACATGCAGACCCAAAGTTACTGTAATCCCTCTTCATAAATGTATTTATATGCGTATATGCTTAAATATTCCTTTTTATTTATGGACGTGTGTATTGTGTTTGATCTGGATTATTGCGAGACGCGATGACTTTCTGCCATTTATATCGATAAATCGAACGGGTTTATCAGCCTTTTGATCAAAACGCTGCCTTTTTGTAAAGTGAAAGTTTACGGACAAATCGTTGTTCACGCCCGCCGATGAACAGCTTTATTTTAGTCATAAATTCACATAAAATCCACATTCCAGCTATTATTTCGAGCCATGGTCAAATAATGGATGAAATGCTGGACACAAGCAGCAAGATTATTATAAAAAGCCCGAAGCACGTCGTGTGCATATAAGAATATTTACAAAAATATATTGATTTTTTTGTTCATTCGTGTTTTCTGATGATGCTCAATGTCGACACATTTTTACGTTTTAACGAAGATATTTTGTCATATTCATGAATCAGGACATTCACATAGTTAACACTAACTGAACAACAGGTCTTCACTTCTTAATACAGCTGTCCATAAAAAGGAATATTTAGGCAAATACGCTAAATATATTTCACTTAAATATTACAAATTAAAACTAGAAAAGAAGACGTGCTGAGCTTCAGCTCATACAAAATGTCTAGGAAGGAAACTGTTGTCGTTATTGTACAAAATCTGAACATATTCAGTAAATTTGTGAATTACACAAAGTACTTGTAATGATGCGGGTCGCGCGAGGGGCAGAGCTGCGCTTAAACTGTTCAGAACGGGCAGATCCACAGGCTACTACCGCGCGGAGTTCTGAACAACCACCGGCGCGGCCATTAATACACACTACTGCCAGACAGACTGCGCGCTCAGTTTACTAGTACCACAACCCCGCTCCGTCTCTCAAATAAATAAGGACATAAGTCTCGAGAGGATACAAGTTTTTGCTTTAGTTCCCAAAGCCCGTTCGTTCTCGCGTAGAGACGGCGGATCTCTATTTATTATGTGTTTTCAGTTTCCTTTTGTTTCCGTTTAAATTGTTAATTAATAATCTCACGCCATCTCCAAACGGAAAGGTGCGTATCACATGCGTATCACATGCGTATCACAAGCATGGGAAATAAAATTTCGTTTACCCATCTAAAGTCCTGCGTATAGGTAACATTTAAAAAGTACAATTGTAAGTAAATTACAAACTGCATGTAATGTAAAAAATGAATAAAACAGTATTAGACACACACATATGATATGGTAGTATATACAATGAAGAAGAGTGCTCAAATGTAAAGCAAACACAATTATTAATTTATTCTGTATATTTAACTTCATTCAACCRTTTAAGTTACATGAAAAAATAACGTGTCCACCAGCCCAYTATTATTTTCTGTTCAAATTTAAAGATGCWCAYGCGTGTGCAAAAAGTCGAAGTACAACAAAGAATACGAAAATGTATAATCTTTAGTAAAGTTAGCCTAAATCAATATTGTCTCCCATGCTGAAGCAAACATGATTTTGTTTTTGTTTTAGTCTATTTGTTGAATACAAYGWGACTGCGCGCTCCGAGGTGAACACATGCAGACTGTTACTGTAATCCCTCTTCTCACCTTTCATTCATGATGGGTGTGAACATATCAAACCGGTTTCACTGATGGGGGAATTGGCAGAATTGAAGAGTTTAAAAAGAATTAACAACCTGAGCGGACGTCTCTGCCTAAAATGTATTTCACCAGAAAACCATAAACATATCATTAAACATTTTATTTGTTTCTATTTATCAATTAAATCAGACGTCATAGTTGGATTTGATACTTTGAGTGTAATTTATACATTTACTGAATATATTCACATTTTGTAAAATAACGAAACCCGTTTCCTTCTTGGACCGCACGTCTACTTTCCATGTTTTAGTCTGTAATATTTAAGTGAAATACATTTTGCGTATATGCTTAAATATTCCTTTTTATTTATGGTCTGGTGTAGTATGTTTGATCTGCATTATTGCAAGAGGCGATGACTTTCTGGGGGAGTATGTCTGCACCTTTTGTAAAGTGAAAGTACGAGCCGCGGGTTCACGCACACAGACGAACAGCTTTATTTCAGTCATAAATCAACAATCACATTCCAGCTATTATTTCCAGCCGTGGTCAAATAATGGATGAAATAATTATTCAATGCTGGACACAAACAGCAAAAAAGCCACATAATTATTTTTTATAAAAAGCCTGAAGCACTTCATGTTTATATTTGTTCCTTCATGTCTTCTGATGGCGCTCGACACATTTTTACATTTTAACGAAGACATGTTGACATATTCACGAATCAGGACATTTGCATAATTACTGTATATGTGTGCGCGTCTAGGAGTGTGTGCACGGAGAGTTTGTGTATATGTKCGCGCRTCTCATAGGCGTGTGTGCGCGCATTTCATATGTAGTTGTGTGAGCAGTTAGTAGTATATATAGATGTGTGACTGTTTCATATATGTGTATGCAAGTGTTTCACGTGTGTGTGCATGAGTGAAGTTTGATTTAAACTCTATACGTCGCCTCATAATTTAGGGCATCTCTTTTCTCATTATGAACATAATATGAAGCACATATACGCAGATTCATCATAAAATATTATTATTGTAAAACAAAATAAAATTCATGTTTACTTCAGCATCGGAAACAATATTGTTTTAGGCTAAATGATTATACACAATTCTTCGTTGTGTTGTATAAAATACACAGAAGCGGAATTTACCATTACTGTAGTATTTCTTTGATACAACAATATTGTTTTGACTTTTTCATGACTTCATTATATTTTAAAACCGAGACGACAGAAAATGTCACTTTGCGCCACCTGGCGGTCATTTCACGAATTACGTTGAAATGCGACTGATTGATTGATTTTGGCCGCTGTCGTTTTGTTGCAGGGGTGAGCACGGTGATCATAGACATTACCTTCTGCCACCTACTGTAGGTTAACATCTGGGGACGTGGGGTGTATTATTTGCATTTGAATGTTGTCCGACACTGGAAAAGCACAGACAGTAACACTGATACTGTACAACAACCACCAAGAATGAACAGGAATAAGAGGCCCTGATTATACTGCGTAAATATTTAGTACAACAAAAATCCTGAAAAATAAATGATAAGAATATACACAAATGTGAGAATTTATTTTTTTAATTATTCTAATGTTCTATCCTGAAAGTATTTTTTTCAGTTATTTCAGTTTGATGTCTTTAAAAGTATTTTTTTTTTAATAATAACAACAGACAGATACAGAGATATATAACAGTTCATTCTTTGTACAAATAACATTTTCAGCTAGTGATTGTCTGTCTAAACAAAATGTAACAAATTTTTTTAAACTCATTGTACAGTAAATGTCAATATTCTGACTCTGGTTCTGGTTTTTCACTTTGTTTTATAAAATACTCGGATGTGCAATTACCAGAACTGTAGTATTTCTTCGATGAAACAAATTACGATGTCTATGACCTATGGTCTAACTACATTTAAAAACTGCAGTAACGTCACTTTGCGCCACCTGGCAGTCATTTCACAAATGACTTTGACACGCGACTGATTTATTTTGTGCACTGGCGCTTTGGGCAGTGGTCAGCATGGCAGTAACAGGCGTTCTGGTTGCCTACCTTTAGTATACCAAGTAGCCACCTCATGTAAAAAAGTTTAGAGACACCTTCTCCTTCAGTGTTTTTTTTCTTTTTTTCTTTTATTTTAACAATGTGCATATTACTGAAGACAAAATAAATATATACATATAAAATAATAACATCCTAAAAAGGAGAGCACGCAGAGGATTATGACATCTTGTCAGTATCATCTCATTCTCATGGCCATGATTGTCTAGTGGTTTTTAATTCACAGGTGTGCCTTGCCAAGAGTTGAACCGTGACATTTCTTGCCTCCTTAATGTGTTAATGTTTAATGTGTAGACCATCAGTTGTCTTGTGCAAAGGAACGGTGGATACAGAGGCAATAGCCATATTAATGCTATCACAACATCTACACAAATCCATATTAAGGCAATAAACACTCAGTTAAGTAAGTCAGTCAATCAGAAAAATCACATGACCTTAAATGTTTCACCAAGTGCATTTGCCCAAACCATTAAACACCAAGATGAAAATCTGTTGCAGGAAGGAAAGACCAAGAGCAGAACCATCAACTGACAGCACCTCAGATTAGAGCCCTTATAAATGCTTTTCATGCGGCAGCCGAATTTCAAAATCCGCTCAGAGGAGAATGCGTGAATCATGCCTTCATGGTCAAATTGCGAAAAAGAAATATTACTAAGTAAAATTTGCGATTGTTGGTTCTAACCGCTATGTCTTTGTTAAACAAAGAAGGTGAACAGTTGATGGAGGAGGTGTGATGGCATGGGGGTGCTTTGATGGTGACATTGTTGATGACAAAACAGAGGGCAGATTTAACCAGCATGGCTACCACAGCAATTTGAAGTTCAGATTAAGATCGTTTTAAATCGAGTTACAAGAATCAAGAGATCTTTACCTTAAGTGCCGGCAATGCTTTAGAACCAGTGAACAAGAAAGAAGACATGATGACCAATTAAACCAAACCAAAAGTGTATCATACAAAAAAAAGTGCACCAAAACAAAGAAACAATATCTACTAAATATATACAACTAAACTGTGAGTGTGGGTAGAATGTCCAAAGTCCGGGTTATTGCAGAAGTCAGTGTGTGTGTGCTGGTAGAGATTATTGGTCTAGTCCAGGATTTAGCACAGTTTAGTCAACTGATTTGCTGACTATGATGTTACTGTGCTAGATTGGCCAGCAAACTTGCCTGTCTGTGGCATATTGTCAAGAGGAAGAGAATGAACACCCAACCCAATGATACAGCCGATATGTTCTTTAGATTTATAAATAAGGATTAAACTAGTTACAAATTACTATTACAACAATGTACAATGCTGCGCTATACTGGGTTTTATACATTTCCATGGCAAGAGTATAGTTTTTTTCAACAAGATTATCTTATTTCCTACCATTTAGCGTTCATCTTAGTGCAACAGGAGAGAAAAAACAGTGAAGTAGCTGGCAAACGCCGTTACTTGAATACTAAAATCTTTGACACTAGATTTCACAATGGTCACTTCTACAATAAACTGCACTAGGGTATGCTAGAAAAAGCCAGTGTTTTATATTCTTTTTACTTCAATGGACCATTAACTGACTAATATCACTGTATAAGGATGTGTTGAAACCATTTCATTAATTCGTCTTTCATTAAAGAAAATAACCATATCTAGATAATCATATAAAGAAATCATATGCTCTTCTTTTCTTTGATGGCATACAAGTATCTTAAAACTGTGGCCATGTTGAAGCCTGTAATGTTTTAAAATGACATCAAAATTCTATTAAAGCAATGTAAACCACTACAGAGTGATTACTTTTCATTAGGCTGTGTTACATAACTCTGTCATTAATTACTTCCCTATAACTACATGCTCAATATTACTTTATTCCTTACAAAATGGATGATCAACAAAAACCCAACCCTCAACCCTGACAAATGTAATCATTTTTAATTATGACATTTGATGAGTTAAATTATGCATTTTCTTATTGCTGAGGAGTTGGATGCAGAAAAACTGGACTAGTGTTCGTACGTGAGCAACTTTGACAAGCTACAGGAGTGAAGTCTGCCCTGTATAGTCTGATACAAGAGGAAACCTAATGCATCTCATTTTGCTGAAAAAAATTAATGTTCGTTCTGACAGAAAGTGTCGGAACATAAAGAGCATTGCAGTTTGTTACGTACAGGGCTGCATAGCCTCAGACTGGTCAGAATGCCCATTCTGTCCATATGATGTTCACAGCCAAAAGTGTCTACAATGGGCATGTGAGCATCAGACCTGGACCACAGAGGAATGGAAGAAGGTGGCCTGATCTGATGCATCACGTTTGCGTTTACATCATGTGGATGGCAAAGTGAATATGTGTCACTTAACTGGGGAAGTAATGGCACTAGGATGGACTCTGGAAAAAGGCAACCTTGGAGGCAGTGTGATGCTTTGGGTAATGTTCGGCTGGGAATCCTTGCAACCCGCCACTTAAGTGCCTGTTAATTTGACACGTATTACCCATCTAAACATTATTGTTGACCCAGTATACCCATTGATGGAAACAGTAATCCCTGGATTGAAGTGGCCTCTTCAGCATGTTAATGCAAACTGCCATCCTGTAGTCATAAACGGTTTTCAGACCTCAACAACGAGCTTGAGGTGTCGACTTGGGATCCAGATTCCCCAGATCGCAATCCAAGTGAAGACACTCTTGAACCAGAGACAGCATCATAGCATTTAAGGATCATGGTATCCCTGTGCTTAACTAGCCCGACCTAAACCCCCTAGAGAATCTGTGGGATATCGTGAAGAGGAAGATGCGAGACACCAGAGCCAACAGGGCAGAAGAGCTGAAAGCTGCTATCAGAGCAGCCTGGGCTTCCATAACACCTCAGCAGTGCCACAGACTGATCGCCTCCATGCCATTGCATTACATTGCTAATTCATGCAAGGGGAGCAACGACGAAGTAGTAAGTGCTGTACATGTTCATACTTTTCAGTAGTCCAACATTTGTTTTAGAAATCTTTTTTTTTTTATTAATCTAGCACAGGGGTCTCAAACTCAGTTCCTGGAGGGCCGCAGCCCCACAGAGTTTTGTTCCAACCCTGCTCCAACATACATACCATGTAGTTTTCAAATAAGCCTTAATGACTTGTTTAGTTGAATCAGGTGTTTTTAATTATGGTTGGAACAAAACTCTGTGGGGCTGCGGCCCTCCAGGAACTGAGTTTGAGACCCCTGGTCTTAAGTTATATTAAAATATAATATAGAGATACAGAATTTTGGATTTTCATTAGTCAATCGTAAAAAATTTAAATAAATAAACGCTTGAAATATATCAGTCTGTGTATAATGAAGCTATATCATATACAAGTTTCACTTTTTGAATTTAATTACCTAAATAAATTAACATTTCGAAAATATTCTAATTTATTTAGGATATTTGCTTTTCCATTTTCACTTTCACATAGAGCCTACATAGAGGCTACATAGAGCCTACATAGAGGCTACGTATGGAGCCTCCCAGCTAACACAAACAATCAAAGCTTACATATAAGCACATATTTTATCTTTAAAATTGTTATTGACCTATGCTGTGTTGCCAGCAAGTATCTGTGGAGCTTAAGTTTTAATGTTTTTTAAAAAGATGCATCTGAATACCAAATATAAATTTTCAAAAAGAGATTCAATAGAAATGCCAATGGAATTAACTCTGGAAAGAGCAAAATGACCATAGCCTCCAATCTTATTCTTAGATCCTAGCTCTCTACTTGCTACATTCCATATCCAATGTTGATCAGATCAATAGCCATGGATGTCATTAAAATTTAGTTTCTCTTTTTTCTCTGGAAAATTCAAGACGATCCAACTTTTTAGCAGTCATCTGATGAACTACTACAGTATATACTTTCTGCTCATTAACAGGATAGCGATTCAAAGTACAGATGGATTATGGCAAGGAAAGCAACTTAAGGAAGGAAAATGGAATGTTCTTGAAGAACAAACTCATTCAACCTCAAGGCAACTGAGCTTACATTTTACTTTAGAAATGAACTGAAAGACCGAAAAACAAACAGTAAATAAAGGTGGCTATAGTAGGCCTGGTAAAGCACCTCAGGGGATACAATTCAGCATTTGGTAATGTCAGAGCAGAGATTCCTGTTGGGTCCAAGTTTTCATAGGTATGAGATTTTAATTTCATGAGATTTCACACACTGACTGAAAAGATGTTGCATCCAAGTATTAAAAATAATCCCATTATTAATTCAATTTGTCCAGTTACTTTCGAGGTAGTGAAATTGGAGGAAGTTTTTAAAAAAAGGATAATTTCTAAACAGTTAAAGCAACATTTTTAAATGTTAAAAACCTTAATTAAACCTAAAATGTTTACACTTCAATCAAATTGTGCTTACTGCAGTTAAACATTTCTGTGGTGGTGAACATTGACACAATCTTCGAAATTTTGTCCAAAAATCTTATAGACCTGACTACAGGTCATGGGGCTAAAACCACATCAGTATTTTCAGGAATTAGCAGAATTCCTGACTCATTGCAACTCTTTGCATAATTGCATTAATTCAGCAACATTGGAGGGTTTACAAGCATAAACTGCCTATTTAAGGTGCCATACCATCTCAATCAAATTTCCGAACATTGACTAGGCCACTCCAAAACCTTTTATTTATTTTTTGCCATTTGGAGGTTGCCTTGCTGGTGTGGGTGGGCCATTTCTATGGATACACCTTAATAAAATGGGAATGGTTGGTGATATTAACGTCCTGTTTGTGGCACATTAGTATATGTGAGGGGGCAAACTTTTCCAGATGGGTGCTGACCATGGTGGCCATTTGGAAGTCGGCCATCTTGGATCCAACTATTGTTTTTTCAATAGGAAGAGGGTCATGTGACACATCAAACTTATTGGGAATTTTAGAAGAAAAACAATGGTGTGCTTGGTTTTAACGTAACTTTATTCTTTCATGAGTTATTTACAAGTTTCTCTTTGTTCACAGCCATTGATATGTCGAAGAGGTTAACACGTGATGAGCGGATCGAACTTGTGTTGATATCTGGTGAACGAAGTAACCGGGTCATTGCAGCAGATTTCAATGCAAGACACCCTACAAGACCACCCATCTCCCATGCTACAGTTAGCAAACTGCTTGCTAAGTTTCGTGAAACTGGTTCAGTGTTGGATTTGCCAAAATGTGTACGCATGAAAACTGTCACTAATGAACAAACATCAGTGGCTGTCCTAGCTTCATTCAGCAAGAGCCCACAGTGTAGCACTCACCGAATGTCACTGGAGAATGGCATTAGTCCAACATCCCTTCGGCGGATATTAGCTACTCACAAATGTCACCCTTACAAACTCCTGCTACTGCAGCATCTCAACGAGGATGACCCAGATCGGAGCACACAATTTGCAGAATGGGCAAAACAAAAATTGGAACAGGACCCTCAGTTCACTCAGAAGATTTTGTTCAGTGATGAGGCAAACTTTTATGCGAATGGTGAAGTTAATAAACAAAACCACCGCTATTGGTCTGACACTAACCCACATTGGATAGATCCCTCAAAGACTGCTGGAACAAAAAAAGTGATGGTATGGTGTGGTATATGGGGTACAAAGATAGTGAGGCCATTCTTCATCAATGGAAAACTCAAGGCCACTGGATATTTGAAATTGCTACATGATGATATGTTTCCCTCTTTATGCACTGAAGTCGGCATGTTCCCTGAGTTTTTCCAGCAAGATGGTGCACCACCACATTATGGATGAGAGGTCCGAGCATTTCTAGATGAACCGTTTCCTGAAAAGTGGATTGGTCGTCGTGGGCCAGTTGAATGGCCCCCAAGGTCTCCAGATCTGACCCCCTTAGACTTTTATCTTTGGGGTCATCTGAAGGCAATTGTCTATGGTGTGAAGATACGAGATGTGCAGCACCTGAAACTACGGATACTGGAAGCCTGTGCTGGCATTTCATAGCGGTGTTGCTATCAGTGTGTGAAGAGTGGGAGAAGAGGGTTGCATTGACAATCCATCACAATGGGCAGCACATTGAACACATTTTATAAGTGGTCAGAAACTTGTAAATAACTCATGAAAGAATAAAGTTACGTTAAAACCAAGCACACCATTGTTTTTCTTGTGAAATTCCCAATAAGTTTGATGTGTCACATGACCCTCTTCCTATTGAAAAAACAAAAGTTGGATCCAAGATGGCCGACTTCCAAATGGTCACCACCCATCATGAAAAGTGTGCCCCCTCACATATACTAATGTGCCACAAACAGGAGGTTAATATCACCAACCATTCCCATTTTATTAAGGGCCCACCCTGTACACAAAAGTCAACGCACCACAAATCACCACATATACCGCATACACCAGACAAACAAATCCTATCCAGAAAGACCACAACCAGCAGCACCAAAAGGATCCACTGCCAATGTCCATGTGACAGACAACAAAATAAAATATATTGGAAAAAATACTTTTTGTTATATATAGTCATAATAAATGTTATGACTGATACACACACACACACACACACACACACACACACACACACACACAGGCCCAAAGACACATTTCAACAGTTGTAATCTATGCCCAATTTTAAAACTCGAACTGTATTAGAGGAGTAATATTATGTTTCCTCTAAAGATGTCAATACCGTTGTTAATGCTATCATGTGACTGTAAAAAAAAAAAGAAGCATATATTTGTCATGCTGAAGTGTGTATACATACACACACACACACCATTGTCGAAACTTGCAATTTGACTCAACTAGAGGAGAAAGTACAAAAGAAATAGAATGAATTGAAAGTATAAAAATATTTTGGCACTTACCACAACTTTGCTCCCAGTTATCTGCATGCAGCGGCCAGCAAAGGAAATTAATTTGCAAAGGAAACAGCAAACACAAAATGTATATCATGAGTAGACCAGAGAATAATTTATACCAATCATCTAAATAATCAGTGCTACACAATACTTACATTTTCCCCAAAACATTTTATAGATGAAACTTGTAATTGGCTTACTTGAGAATAATCAGAGATTTTGACTAGAAAAATACATAAAATTTTAATTATTCGGTTAATTTTAGTACAATGCTGGAAACTAAATTCTGAGTACTCAATCATTTTGGTTTTCATTTAAGTATAGTATTAGTATAAGTATAGTATTAGTATAAGTATAGTATTAGTATAAGTATAGTATTTAATTACACAATGCTCTGCCAAAAAAAAGTCACACACTCAAAGACTGTATTCGGACACCTGTAGCTCTGATTATAGCATACAATGTGGTGGGCAGTTCATGTGTGACAATGATTCCTCTGTGAGTGTCTCACAGAACCACTCTTTCAAAATTTGAGTTCTGGAATATGCCTGTGCCATCAGAGAAGAAAAACTCTTGATCTGATACAAGTGTCATTCAGTAAATTTAGGTCATCAGCTGACTTTATTTTATTGTACTCTATTGTGTTGTTCTGGATAGTACTCAACCAGAATATCAGTTTTATCGCTGTGTCTCCCACGTCAACGGCATTCGGGTTATGCATTTGCTGGCTTTGCGGCTAAAACAGGCTTCTATAGTTCATTCTATCAAGGATTAATGAGCTGCAGCTTGTTGAGAGCTGCATGTGGTATCAGATAAATTCAAGTGAAACATTGTAATTAAACGAATTCATAAATCACAGTACGAAAATTATAGAACAAATTTAGAACTTAAATTGAATGTATGCATTACTAATTTGCATCGAATTTAAGCAAAGTAAATGATAACAGAGTGAGCCTTTAGATTATGTGCAACACTAGCACAGCCAGAAAACCGACTCTGGATATGCATCAGAAAAATTTATTAAAATGGTCAAAGTCAGTCTCCTTGCTGTTTTTCCTCGACGCATTGATAATCATTAGTCTATTTCTGCTGGTGCGCTCTGGCAAACTGAGTGTGGGATCAGTGGTAGTATAGCGCTGTGTGTGTCTGTATACTCACTAAATAGCCTTTTGCGAAGTAAAATAAATGTAAATAATAGTACCACAGAAATGCAACAAAATGCTAATATATACTCGCGTTATAAGCGCTGCCTTTTGCGACGTGGGGGGTGGGGGGGCACTGATGAGCAGCTTTATTTCGGTCGTAGTATACTCGGGTCACAAAAAAAAAAAAAAACAACAACAACAGAGCACAAATATCTACTCCCTACTTGCTTATATATAAACACTGCTTTTTGCGACATGGGGTACGCTCGCAGATGCGTGAGGAATCTGAATGTATAGGTGTAGACAGCTGAGACATCAATAGGAGTCCTGGTGTCACCTGAGCTAGGTGTAATTAGGTCTTACATATTTTTGAAAAGTCGTGATTTTTTAGTGAAACAGAGCCTCTGCTGAAACAGGCACATCAGTCACTTTACCTCACAAGGTTTCTATGGGTACCTGCCCAAGACTTTCATTAACTCAGGTACGTGTTCAAAATAATCTGTGAGGTTTGTTTATTCTCCATGTTCACGTGTGTGTAGGTTTAAAAGTAGCGCATGATTTTAACATTTACATCAGCCACATTATGAAAGCCCATTTTGTGCTGTATGTAAATAAGTGAAATTTGTTAAAGATTTGAAATGTTACACAAATTGAAGAAGAGGCCTGAAGCACGTCACGTCTTCAGAAAGGCCTTAGACCCCAGAGGGATAAATGTAATCCTCGTCCCAGGAGATGACTCGAATTTGCTTCAAGTGGGGAAGGGTGCATTATTTACATTTGAATGTTGTCGGACATTGTAACGCACACACAGTAACACTAAAACAACAACAACCGAGAACAAACAGCGAATTAAGGGGCCCTGATTAGTGGCGCAATGGTAAAGTGCTCGCCCCATCATCCGGGTGATGCTGTAACTTTCAGCCGAGAGAGAACTAATTGTCCGAGAGGATGAGAGGTACTTAGTGCTCCCACATTAATCATTGCTCTACAGCCAATAAGGGGCGACTTGCGAATTCGAAAAGATGCGGTCGGCTGGCATCACGTGATTCGGAGGCATGTGATAGTCTTTGGCACTCCCAACTGAGTGGTATAGTAGCATAAATGTGGGAGCCCCCTAGTGACGAGGAGGAATTGGACACGACTAAAATTAGGGAGAAAACTGGGGAAAAAAGAAAAAAGAAAAAAAACTATGAAACATTTACACAATTAATTTTTTCATTTATTCTAATGTTTTAAATATTAGAATGGGGGGAAAATAGACTTTTAGACTTTTAGAATACTAAAAGTCTATTTTCCCCCCCATTATTTCTATATTTAAAATTATAGTGTAAATAGTCTTTAAATGTAACTTTTTAAAAATAATTACGATAAACAAATATAAACAGAGATAGGCTATAGATATGTTCCAATTTTTCATGTTTGTTGTACAAAGTACTTAGATGTGGAAATTACCATCAGTGTAGTATTTTTTCAATACAACATATTATGACTTTATGACTTAAGTTCTACTTACAATTAAAAACTGCGGCAATTGCATCCGTTTTGTTAAACGTCCATTTGCACCACCTTGCGGTCATTTCACAAATGACTGAAATGTGACTGATTTATTGTGGCCGCTGTCATTCTGCTGCGTTGGTGAACATGGCGGTAATAGGTATTTTGCTTGATTACCTACTGTAAATGTTGCTGAGCCTATACCTGACCAACTGAAGCTATTCCAGATCATAACACTGCTTCCAAAGGCTTGCTCAGTAGTCTTTATATATGATGGGCAGTGTTGGGTGTTACGTGGTACAAAGTTGGATTACTTTTTTGATTTTCACAGCATAGGTGATCTAGTGATATTAGTAGTTAGATTATGGGCCAAACTTCACTGAAGGATGATGGCAGAATAATTATTAAGGTCTTGACTAAAAAAACATGCATGAGGAATCACAAAGGAGTTTTAATTTTCCGCAGTGGAAAAGTACTCCAACTAGGTACTTTTATTAGAAAGTAATGACTTTCTAATAAAAATTTTAATGACTAATTTTGCTATGTAATTAGTTACTTTAAAAAGTAATGTACCCATCATCAGTGTTGGGGGACATCACTTAATGCACTTCCCTTCTGGCATGCACATTGCTCTGGAGAAGGGTCAATCTGTAGGGTCAGACCACATGACCTTTTTCCACTGCTACAAAGTCAAATTTTTGTAGAAGACTTTGTATTCCGATTACTCTCACTAAAAAGTGGTTTTCTTATGGCCACACAGCTGTTTAGTCCCAATACTGTTAGGTGCCATCACACTGTGCGCATATGGAAATGCTCTTATTTTCACTATTAAACATTTTTTAACATGCAACTTCAAGTGTTTAAGTGATCTTCAGTAATTATTTTTATTCTGACCACATTTCATCCACAAAGGTGGTGCACTTCTTTTCATATTGGATAATCTGTTGCAGGGTTCTTTGAAAAATATGAAAAATTTAATTCAATACGAAATCTCCAACTTCTGAAAAGTAAGGTGACATGCAGTATGGCATTGAAGCAATCAGCCTGTGGCACTGCTGAAGTGTTATGGAAGACCAGGTTGCTTTGACAGCAGCTTTCAGCTCATCACTATTGTTGCACCTTTTCCTACCACACTTATCCCTTACAGTCAACTTTCCATGAATTTGCTTTGATACAGCACTCTGTAAACAGCCAGCTCCTTTAGCACAGATTTTCTGATCTTTTCTTTTCAAGATTCTGGAAAGAGAGTCACTACCCAGCTTTTGGAAAAGCTAGATCTTAACAACCAGTCTGGACTCCCAGTCTGGTTTCCTACAGGCCCACTGAAACTGTGCTGAAACAAGGCTACTTCACCTCATCTTTTATTTGACAGCTGTATTTAACACTATCAATCAATGATATCTTTCTTGAGCATCTGAACAATACACACTATGGTTCTTCTGGAAGGTTCTCCTCTGTCCACAGAGAAACACTGGAAAAGTAATGATGAGAGGTCCTAACTTCTTCCATTTATGGATGATGGAGGCCACTGTGCTCAACTGAACCTTCAATGCTGCAGAACCCTTCCCCAGACCTGGGCCTCAATACATTCTTGTCTGAGAGATCTACAGACAATTTCTTTGACTTTATGGCTTGGTTTGTGCTCTAACATGCACTGATAACTGTGGGACCATATATAGACAGGTGTTGGTCTTTCCAAATCACGAATTTACCACAGGAGGACTTCAATCAAGTTGCAGAAACATCTGAAGGATTGTCAGTGGAAAGAGAATGCACCTGAGCTCATTTTTGAGGGTCATGGTAAAGGCTGTGAATACTTCTTTCCTTTAGACTTATCTGCAGAGATTGTGCGGAGGCGGAGAGTGTCTGGGTCAGTATGCCGGACTATGGTGGACCGAGGTGTTTACCGAGGGGTTTTGCATATCCAGCTAGACTCAGCGATTTACATAACGGAAAGATTATTTTATCTAATAATGTTGAATCAGCCACTAAATTCCTAGAAGTTACAGATAAGTGCGCTTCTCTGTTTAATAGAAGTGGACATTAAGACAGTTTTCGTGGTGTTTTTCTTTCTTTAAACAATTTGAGGGTTTTTTTCCCTATTGAAGATAATTGTGAGTAATGGCTTTTTCAGGGTGAGGCAGCTATCTGGTGAAATTTGGTTTGCTTGCACAAGGCCCTTTCAGGCTGTATATCTTATGACTGTGGTGCCGGATTTGCATAAACGTAAATTTTTCACCTGCCATTTATTTATTTGTTCGTTGTTTTTTTAATGTCTTCTTGAAATATTTTTTATTATTAATATTATTACAGTGGACTTAAGATGTTTTTTTTTTGTTTTTTTTTAATTATAAGGAGTTTTGAGGCAGTATTCTCTGACTGGCGTTTTTCAGGTCAGTCAATGGAGGAGTTGGGGGAAGGTGTTTTTTGTGTTATTCGAGCCCTATCGTTTGGAGGAGGAGGGCTTGTGGGGGATTTTGTTTGCCTTTTAGCATAGCTGATCGTACTTCGCATGTATGTCGTTTACTTCAATTCTGTTCACTTGCAGCATCCAAATACTTTGTACTGCAATAACATACAGTCGTGACCAAAAGTTTTGAGAATGACACAAATATTAGTTTTCACAAAGTTTGCTGCTAAACTGCTTTTAGATCTTTGTTTCAGTTGTTTCTGTGATGTACTGAAATATAATTACAAGCACTTCATACGTTTCAAAGGCTTTTATCGACAATTACATGACATTTATGCAACCCATTCTTTCATCATCACTTCTTGGAGTTTGTCAGAATTAGTGTGTTGTTGTTTGTCCACCCGCCTCTTGAGGATTGACCACAAGTTCTCAATGGRATTAAGATCTGGGGAGTTTCCAGGCCATGGACCCAAAATTTCAACGTTTTGATCCCCGAGCCACTTAGTTATCACTTTTGCCTTATGGCACGGTGCTCCATCGTGCTGGAAAATGCATTGTTCTTCACCAAACTGTTGTTGGATTGTTGGAAGAAGTTGCTGTTGGAGGGTGTTTTGGTACCATTCTTTATTCATGGCTGTGTTTTTGGGCAAAATTGTGAGTGAGCCCACTCCCTTGCATGAGAAGCAACCCCACACATGAATGGTCTCAGGATGCTTTACTGTTGGCATGACACAGGACTGATGGTAGCGTCACCTTTTCTTCTCCAGACAAGCCTTTTTCCAGATGCCCCAAACAATCGGAAAGAGGCTTCATCCGAGAATATGACTTTGCCCCAGTCCTCAGCAGTCCATTCACCATACTGTTTGCAGAAGATCAATCTGTCCTTGATGTTTTTTGGAGAGAAGTGGCTTCTTTGCTGCCCTTCTTGACACCAGGCCATCTTCCAAAAGTCTTCGCCTCCCTGTGTGTGCAGATGCGCTCACACCTGCCTGCTGCCATTCCTGAGCAGCTCTGCACTGGTGCCACTCCGATCCCGCAGCTGAATCCTCTTTAGGAGACGATCCTGGCGCTTGCTGGACTTTCTTGGACGCCCTGAAGCCTTCTTAACAAGAATTGAACCTCTTTCCTTGAAGTTCTTGATGATCCTATAAATTGTTTACATTCTCACCTGAGTTAACAAGACGATTACTGAAATGATCTCGGCAGGTCCTTTAATGACAGCAATGAAATGCAGTGTAAAGTTTTTGGGGGGATTAAGTTAATTTTCATGGCAAAGTAGGACTATGCAATTCATCTGATCACTCCTCATAACATTCCGGAGTATATTCAAATTGTTCTTATAAAAGCCTAAGCAGCAACTTTTCCAATTTCCAATATTTATGTAATTCTCAAAACTTTTGGCAACAACTGTATGTCCAACCTGACTAGGGTGGTCACATGGAACGTGAAGGGCATGGGTAATGTAGTCAAAAGAAAGAAAATGTTAACATTCTTGAAGAAAGAAAATGTAACTATTGCACTTCTACAAGAGATAGATGTCACATAGGGAACATTTACAGCTCAAAAGAGAGTGGATTGATCAGGTACATTTCAGTTCTTTTTCATCAAATAAACAGGGAGTTGCTATTTTCATAAAAACTTTCCTTTTATCTTATTGAGCAGACTGAACAGGATCCTGAGGGCAGATTTATTTTGATTACCGGTAGGGAAACCCATGACTGTTTTAAATGTGTATGCCCTGAATGAAGACAGTCCTGACTTTCAATCAAAGAAGATTTGATTGTTTAAACATCATCGTAATGGTCTGGGGATTATGGCTGGGGATTTTAACTGTGTCATGTTAGACAGGTCATCTTCTATAAAATCAACCTCCCATTCTTCACAAACTCTTCAAAATATGTGTCGTCCTTCAGGCTTGGTGGATATATGGAGAGAACTACATCCAGGTGTCGAAGACTATACCTTCTACTCTCCTCCCCATAATTCTTATTCCAGATTAGACTATTTATTCTTGCCTTCCAGATTCCAGAATTGTGTAAGATTGTGAAATTGGTCCAATGTTTTTTCTGATCATAACCCTGTTTATTTAGGTTTAACAGAATTTAAATAATCTATATCATCATATTGGAAATTTAATAGCACTCTCCTTAATGACAATTTGTTCTGCCAGTTCTTTAAAGAAAAAATATCACAATACTGGCAGGATAATGAATTTTGTCGAGTAAACAGAGCCACTAAATTGGATGCAGCCAAGGCCACCTTAAGTGGCCATATCATTTCTTTTACTACTTGGCATAAAAAACAAAAGGTTGAGAAGAGGAAAAAATTAGAAGAAGAAGTTAAAATATTGGAACGGCTTCATAAAACTTCACACACACAATTGGAATCTTCTAACTGGTGCCAGATCTAAATTCAACCTGGACTATTCAGAACATGTACAAAAATTAATAACATTTAGTAGGCAAAGGTTTTATCAATATGGGAATCAACCAGTAATAAACTAGTGGGATGGCACCAGGGTTGGATGGGGTTTCCCTGGAATTGTATAAAAAAATTGGCATAAGCTTGCTCCTATTTTCATGCCTGTAGTCAATAACCTTTTGGAAAACAGTCTTACTCTAGGTTCCTGGAAGACTGTCTCTATTAGCTTGATTCTTAAAAAAGTCATTGGACTGTGCCTCAGATCACCCAATCAGATTACTTAATGTAGATTTTAAAATTGTGGCCAAACCTTAGCTCATTGGCTGGAGAGAATTTTGCCTAAGATCATTAAACCTGAACAAACTTGATTTGTTAACTCTCGCTATGGTTCAGATAACGTGCGTCCTGACTATAATACATCAGCTGAATACAGATGGTGACCCAGCTGCTATATCATGTCTGGATGCAGAAAAAGCATAATTAACACAATTGAAATGAATGTGCTCCCCCATTTACTTTATTTATTTCAGTGCATACCCTGTTATTTGAATTCTAACTTTTCAAAGAGTCTGAATACTGCCATCAGTAAGTTTAAATGGAATAATAAAAAACCCAAGATTAAATTCCCTTCCCTTCTCAAGCCAAAGGAGTGTGGAGGCGGATCTTTGCCCCACATGCAGATTTACTATTGGGTTGCTCAGATCAAAAAATTGCTTAGATGGTTTTCAAATGATAGACTCCTTGTGAGTCAGTATAGAATCATTTGCATGTGCAACAATAACATCTCTTCAATTTATTAATAATTTTAAGGAGATTCTGCCAGTAGGTGAAATTTTTGTGTGCTTAAATACCCTATTGGCTTGAGAAGATGTCAGAAAATCTCTCTACCTCCCCAGGAATTTAACCTTGCAATCATTTTGAACCCTGACTTCACTGCTATTGGCCTTCGGACCTGGGTCGAGAAAGGTATTTTTAATTTAGCCAGTTTATTTAAAGATAATGTTGTCAAATCTTTCGAGACACTGACAGATGTGTGAAGGGGATAATGTCTATTACCGAAGGCGGCCAAAATAAATCAGTTGCATTTCAAGGCAATTTGTGAAATGACCGCCAGGTGGCGCAAAGTGACATTCTCCGTCATCTCGGGTTTTTTTTTTTAATAATTTAGTCATAAAAAAGTCTAAACAATATGCTGTATCGAAGAATACTACAGTAATGGTAATTTCCCCATCTGTATATTTTATACAACAAGCATGAAAAATCTTAATCAGAGCTATTGATTTTTACTGTACAATAGTGTAATGAGTAAAAAAAAACATTGAAGTTGAACATTAAAACAAGTACACTACACTGTAAACCCTAATGCTCAAAGTAATTAAACACATTGAGTACTGTTAACCTAAATAATTGTTCGAGTATGTAAGTAACAATAACTTAAGTAAAACCTCCACCAGTGTAATCTCTATAGAGCTCTTGTGGTGAGGTGGTTAAGTGTCTCACCTTCCATGTGGAAGACCCCCGGTTCGATTCCTGTGCAGGGTTGCAATATTTTTTTTTTTATTTGTTCAACAAACTCAAAAAATTTATGTTTCCAATTTTAAATAAACAGAAACATCATTAATTAAAAAAAATATGCAACAGATTACCATAAATATTTTGAGTTTTGCCAACTTAATCGGGTTTACAGTGTAGGGTTTTGGGTCATCTTAAATTTTGTGGTTTTTAAATTTGTAGTAGATAATACTGAAATAAATGAAACTAAATGACTATAAAATTAAAACATTGTCAGGACGTGCTACTGCGTAAGCAGATGTCGTTGTCATTCAGCCCCGCTTGTGTTTTTGCGGTAGTGTGGGAATGAAATGCAGTACGATGTTATGATCATAATTTTCTTTAATAAATAATGACCCCCGTTGCGCTGTACCACTGCTGACAAAACCTTATAAAATATAATAACAGTACTAAAATTATAGTAATACATATAGCCGTTTCTTATTTGCATCAAATTTAAGCAAAGTAAATGTATACTTTTCATGGCGTGCGCCTGTGATGGGTGTGCGCCCAAATCAATATCGCTCCTCACTCAGTCCGAAGCTCACTAGGTAGGCGGTCTAGGTGCACACTGCAGGTATGCGAAGAAGCGGGGCCGCCTAACTAGGCACAACTGGTGAGCTATCGGTGCTAATAATCTATATGAAACAGCGGGAGTGTTTCTCCGGGTCTGTTGGGGGAAACTGGACTTTAAAAAGCATCTCGCTGTTTACTTACAATGTAACTGATTACCTCAACTATTTGGAGTTTTGCCAACTTAATCGGGTTTAAAGTGTAGCAGTCAAAAAAAAATCTCTAAAAATGCTGTGTTGTTTTTGTAAACACATTCTTGGCTTGTTTACGCTGGGTCAAAATTCTGGGTTATTTCGGGAACTTTAAACACATTGTAGGGTTGCTCATGTTGGTTCAAATTAGATGTAGTGAGTCATTTACAAATTAACACCTGGTTGGGTTATTTTGACCCAAAAATTTGTTTATTCTTTATTATCTGTTTCCTCCAAACGGCAGCCTGCAAAATGTTCAAAATATTATTGTTATTGTGTTACAAGTTGTCACGACGTGCACCTGTGATGGGTGTGCGCCCAAATCAATATCGCTTCTCGCTCACTAGCTATGCGGCCTCTCCTTCTGCTGGTGCGTGAAGGAGCAGGGCCACGGAATTAGACACGGCTGGTGAGCTATCGCAGCTAATGATGCCGGGTTTCTCCGCACGCTATAAAATACAGCGGGGAGTGTAACTCGGGGTCTGTTGCACTGTAAACCCGATTAAGTTGGCAAAACTAAAAAATATTTGAGGTAATCAGTTACATCATAATTTTTAAGTTTGTTGAATTTGTTCAGCTAACTTGGAAAGTGTCAGTTTTACAAACTCAAGTACCAAAACTTTCAGAATACTCAATTATTACTCATTAAATTATTTACGTTAACAGTACATTAATGTGTTTAATTACATTGAGCATTAGGGTTTACTGTGCAGTGATGAAGATAATCATGTTTTAGGGTTACTGTGTCTGCTTTACAATGTCAGAAACATTCAAATGCAAATAATTTCCCCCTCCCCAGGTGTGAATCAGCGGTTCTCACCTACACATTCAGAGAAAGTAAAATGCACCCCTCCCCACTTTAAGACTCTCTTGGATCTGAGGCTCTTCTGAAGACCTGCAGTGCTTCAGGACTCTTTTTAATCTTCATCTTCTGGATTCCAGATTCTAAAATTGAAATTGTTACCGTTTTTAATCCCTGGAATGGAAGACATTGAGATTTTCCTTATCATAACATGAACTGTATTGTAGTAATCACTCTATACACAATTGTCTTGGGTATTTATTTTTAAATAAAATATAAAAATTGAATACAAAATGAAAATAAAAAACAAAACAGACCATTTGTATTTTCATTTGTTGTGTATAGAGTGATTAAAAACAGTACAAGGCATGTTATGGTGAGGAAACTTTCCGTCTCTTCCACACTGACTGATGGGCCTAACTTTTATCAGCAGAGCCTCTAATCCACGACTTTTCATGAATATGTAAGACCTATTGACACCTCTCAGTTGACCCACACACACACACACACACACCAAAACACACAGAAAGCAGAGCAATACATACATAAAATTTAGAAATTAATAATTTACATAAAAGCAGACATTTCGCTTTTTATAAGTATATATTTTTCACGTCAGTGAGGCGAGTATACACGGAGTTTCGGTTCATTTTCTGACGCGCTCAAGTTAGTGCACCCTGTTTACTTTCATCATTTAAAAATCATAAGGGTTTCAATGAAAAGAACGAAAAAGTCATTGTGAGTGCACTTAAATAAAAGTGGAGGCTTATAAGGCTTGTTCACACACTGTGCTCTCGCGGAGATCAAAGGCGACATTCCCCTTTTTAAAGTCTCTGGGGCGTGTCACATCACCCCGCTCGTGTGTCACTCTCCTTAGTAAACTCCACAGCGAGATGCTTTTTAAAGTCCAGTTTCCCCTAACAGACCCAGAGAAACAATCCCCGCTGTGTTTGATAGCGCGGAGACAAGCTCGGGTCATTATAGCGCCGATAGCTCTTTACTCTCTTTATAGTTTTACTGAAGTTATTGTTACTTACGTACCCAAACAATTATTTAGGTCAACAGTACTCAATGTGTTTAATTACTTTGAGCATTAGGGTTTACAGTGTACACGTGTAGGCTTTTTAATTACACATGATAAAATCTAAAGGCTCACTGTGTTAACATTTACTTTGCTTAAATTCGATACTAATAAAATTATTTCTACATTTGTACTGTAATTTTAGTATTGTTATTATGAATTCGTTTAAGTACAATGTTACACTTGATTTTATCCGCTACTACGTGCAGCTCTAAAGGAGCTGCGGCTCATTAATCCCTGAGAGAATGAAATAAGTTCTGACGCGTCGGTCTATAGTTATATAGCGCCACTCAGTGGTCAAAGCCRGCAACTGCATACCGTCGCCGTGAAGTGCGACAGCGAAACTAGAAAACTGGTCTGCACATATCTGTAGAATGGATTATCAACTCCTAGAACAGATTTTTTTCAAATTTCTCTAGCTACATTTTATTAAATCTGAAATGACACAGGGCAAAATCCACTTTGAAATGTCTGATATTGAAAATCGCCTCCTTCCTCCAGGGGTGTTGAAGGGTCAGATTTCCTATCTGTATGGCTTCCTTTTATCAGAACCCTCTTCACCTTTGAATCCTCTAAGAAAGGTTTGGGAAAATGATATGGGCCAATCGTTCACTGATGATGAATGGCTCTCTATATGTGAGGAGGTTTTACACAAATCAACTTCAATCTCTGTGCATGAGCAAAACTTGTACGCCTACACAAAATCTATCGAAATGTATCTCAGCTGTGTTTTAAGTGTAATTCAGAAATCAGAACAATGATGCATTTATTCTGGGATTGCAATAAAATAAACTTTTTGGTATGAAGTGATGATCTGGTTGACAAAATACTGGCTAGAAAATTCACTAAGTCTCCTACTATATACCTGCTAAATTGTAAAATAACACTATCTTCCTTTTGATTTAGATTGTTTACTAAATTTCATTACTTATCTAGCAAAGAAATATATTATGGTCATCATCTTGTGTACCAACTTTTAAGATGTGTTATCAACACAAGTGGGTAATCTTCTTTCATTGTAAAAACTAACATATGACTTACAGAAGTCGGATATGGCAGATATGGGCCCCTTTGTGTGATCTACTTGAACAATCATGACTCTTTCTTTTATGCTTTCTTTTACTGGACTGTTTTGCCCTTAGATTTTTCCATGCACACTCTTATATTAACAGATTATTGTTTGTGTTTAAATGTTTGCTGTGGGTGTCGAATGTTGTTTGTGTTAAAATGTTTGCTGTGGGTGATCTGGCTCTGCTTTTTTGTTGTTATTAAATACCAATAAAAATATAATAATATCTATCTCTCTCTCTCTCTCTCTCTCTCTCTCTCTCTCTATGCGCAAAGATTTAAAACGAACTTCTTTCATGCCATCACTATAGGGTATTGTTTGAAGAATTTATTTAAAAATTTTGCTTGTCTTGCTCGCAGATCAAGTTATTTGCAATCCAAGGTTCCACAGTATATGCAAAATGTTAAATATAAAAATCATTCTTTTATTTAAACTGCTTTCTTAATTAATCTTTATTAGCATATATGCAATTTAGAATTCTATCAGAACTTCCAATCAAGTCAAGGTTTACTTGATAGAATTCTTTTATTTGTTAAGAGACTGATTGTTGACAGCCTATATATTGTCTATACCATGACCAAAGAATGAGATCTCTGTAAAATGAACAAATTGGCAATAGTAAGGCTGAGAATCAGCAGTCACATACTGATATGATATCATGAAACCCAGGTGCAGATTCTTTTAAAACTGATTCTATAAATATCATGATTTTATTAACATCCGACTCTATATAATTTTTTTTCCATTTTAAAACCCTTTTTAAAAGTTTATTGATTAATTAAATATAGCCCATTTCTTATAATATTAGTTTTCCATTTAAAAACCAAGGGAAGCATATAAACAACTCAAACTAACCTTAAATACAAGAGTTTAACATTTAACTAAAAAGCACACATCTCAACAAACTTAGCAACTAATTTACTTCTACCACATGGGATAAAAATGTGTAAATAGTTCAGAGTGCACTTCCTGTAAGATTTTAAAGAAACAGCAATGTTTTACCGCCTCGCCAAAGCCTCAAAACTCGACTATTTTGTCCTTGCAGTGTTTTAAGTCTTGTGTAAGCATATGTAATGAGTGGGTTTGGGAGTAATTCGCTTACAGAGTTTGGAGAAAAATGCAGATCATATGCTTTAAAAGTGTGCAATTTTTGTTATAAAAATTATATTGCTGTTTCAACCACAGACCATTAGATCTCCGGTTTGAGCCCTGCTGACTTGTCGCCACTGTTCACCTCCAAGTGCTTAGATACAATCCGGCGCCAAGCTGGCAACCCAACCCTGTAAATAGCTGCCACATAAACGGTGGATGTATATCTATTGCCCGATGTGCCGGGCAACACATAGAGGGAACCATCCGTCCATGTCCTCTTAAACAACACTTCTCTTAACAACATCTCTTAGCAATTGCTACCAAGTTGGTCCTTTTGCCTCTGAACTGTCTGTGTTGTTCTGTTCATTGCTAACTCGAGCTGCAAAGTTTACTAGCTTTTAAGACAAGACTGAACCTCAAATCCCTTTCTAACCCCTGGTAAAGTGTGGGAAAAAAGATTGTACACC
The DNA here is from genome assembly GCA_003987875.1 of Clarias batrachus. NCBI lineage: Eukaryota > Metazoa > Chordata > Actinopteri > Siluriformes > Clariidae > Clarias > Clarias batrachus. The sequence continues at coordinate 90,044 of QMIH01000602.1, read as the reverse complement.
CTACATAGCACACTAGCTTTCAATTTTATGCTATTTAAGATTAATCCCTAGAAAGACAGAAGTTAACTAATATTCTAAAGGGGGAAAAGAGAAACTTATGATTCAAAGCACCGCCCACCTGCTCCATGATTTATTCTCCTCAGCTTTTGGCATCATACCAACGGGAAGAATTTAAAACTACTTTCACCCGCTAACTACTAGTTCCTCCAGTCACACAAGGTTATTTGATGGCAAAACAAATAACCTTAAATAAAGGTTAAATAAACTTTAGGGAATGCTTTTGTACTGTCATGTGATATGACAAATATTTTTGCAGTGTAGTAGTATAACAGTCATTTTATATTCTAAATAAAACAACAATTTATTCTGATGTGTATTTTAAATTGATCTTGGCAAATGCAAACCTATGGCAAGTACAAAAAATTGTGTGAAGTCAATAATTAATGGAGCCAGGAAGGGAAAAATTTTATTAATTCGTATAAAGTAAAAGATATGCGTGGCTTTAGCAAGTATTGACATCAGGGAAAGGCAATGTTTTCTGTATTTTCATGCTTCAGGACATCTGTGTTACCCAGCCATTCTAGCTGTTTAAGACAAGAAGCAAAACACAGAACACTTACAGATTTAGCTGTTGCAGAGATGTACTGGACAACCATCTCTCGTTTAGTGCTTAGGTCCTTTTCACGCAGAGGAGCTTTACGGTCTTCATTCAGGTTCATATCCTCCTTCAGATGAATATGCATACCAACAAACAAAGATACAGAAAATGTAAGTAAATACATTTATTTAATGAGTAGAAACTGGAGGTGAAAACATAACTAGCTAGTAACCAAAAAATAATAATAAACCTGGGAATGTGGATGACGGTACAGTATAAAATGTATGGCATACACACAACAATTATTAAGGTTGCTTGTAAAACAATATTGGTATGGATTTTTAAAAGGTAATTAACAACAGAGTAGCATATTAAAAAAATGAAAGACACTACAACAATACAAAAACACATCCTTGGTGAGTGAAATATTTAATATTAGCAACAATGAAACCATATACAGACAAAATCAATAAAATCTGACAATCCTATAGCATACAAAGTAATCAAAATTTTAAATTGCGCTAGAATTTATCTGCATTTCAACACAATTTTGGCATAATAAGCTAAATAACACCTAGTCTAGTCACCAACACCTCTCGTCTCAAGCAGATATAGTATAACTGCATGTGTGTGCCACAAATAAATAATGTACATAATACTGGCATTTCAATTTGGTCTTGTTTGAGACAAAATACTTCATATTTTGCAGTTAATGATCTGCTGTTTGAAAAAGTTGTAATATTATAATAGTTCTAAAATATTCTGTAATCGTATTAGTTGGACAAATACATTCAGTTCTATTATTGAACATACAGTATAAACAAAAACCAACTAATCTATTTCCTTCTTTGTGGAAACTGTTACTGTAGTAGGGTTTGATGAATAGATAGATACTTTATTGATCCCCAAAGAAATTCATTCAACATCCAGTAGCAAGGATAGTAACACAATGTAGGTGCCATTGTAAAATTGCCAAATCATGTAGAGCATATAGTCTAAATAAATAAATAAATAAATGACATTGTAGACATGTGGAAGATGATTATATTAGCTTCAAATAACATTTTTTAAATAAAAATTGCTTTAAAAAAAAAAAAAAAAAACACCAGATATCATGAGTCTATGTGATAGCGCCACCAACTGGCAGCAGGAAGTGTGTCACTTTTGGAAATCACTAATATTTTGGCCTTTACTTTCACCTGATTTGGTTCAAAATCAGCCTGAGTAATGTCAAGACATGGCTAATGTCACGCACGGGAACGGAGCGAGATGGATCCAAACGCGGAGGATGACGGCAGTCTGGAAAGGGGGCGTGGTCGAGGTGCGGAAGCGAGGTCGGAACCAAAAATTCAGTTGGCGGAAAATCAAAGAAGTAATGGAAAGCGAAAGCCGTAGTCAAAAGGGAGAGTGGAGATTCGGTACCCGGGAGATCAAAGAGCGGGGCGTTAAATCCACAAACGTAAACGAGATGCCGAAAACCAGAAGGGAAAGCGCGAGGTCAAAACCGGGAGATCAAAAGAGCGAGGCGAACAAATCCGAGACGAGGGGCAAAAGCGAGAAAAACGAGAAACAAAGCGAACTTGGCAACGTGAATCCGGAAAAGAAAACGCGAGAAAATTGAGGTAAGTAACGCACAATAATCCAGCAGTTAAGCCATGCGCAACGTGCGCTTAAATGGTGGAGCAATCACCTGTAGAATGAGAAACCGGTGTGCAGACGGGGTGGAAACGGAGGCGTGGGGAAAAAAACCTGACAGACAAGGGCAAACATGAGCACGTGAGCAGCACCGACAGCATGGGGGAAAAAAAGAACAGACAGCAGACATGAGGTGGATCATGACAGGTAATTTGACACCGTGAAGGATTTGTTTCTAATTTGAATCGTGTTGCTATGGYGACSATTTAACTCAAGAAAAAATCGAAGAAAATTATTCTTCTCATATCTTACGAGTGGAAASACSTACGGKTCMMAAATTTTATGGGTGTAGACTCTCACTGATTATGAGGAAACCCTGAGAGCCTGGAGCCCGGGCGTGGCACAGGGCCTGTACAGCGCCCCCTGGAACTTTGTAAAGTTTAAGCTGCATAACTCATATCCACTTTCACATATATGAATGAGACCCAGTATAAATTTAGATCTCATTGAGGTGAACAACTTGCATACCCCATGTCATGGAATCCGCTGAACAGGAAGTCGGTTATTTTGCGTTCTTTGAAAAACGCACCCATTGGAATGTGATATACTACTCTTACAGGATTCATAGGTTTTTGACCAAACAGGGTCTAATATAATCTCAAGACATTGAGGATGTAATATTGTGAAGGGCTGGTTGATATCTTAAACGGGTCGGCCGTGGCGAGCCCTTAAACCTACGGCGAATAACAGGAAACAGGAAGTGGCTAATAACTTCTGTATAAATTGTGTGTCATTCATCAAACCTCAGCAGTAGGTTAAGAGAAGAACCCTGCTCACAGTGACATGGGTCCCGTGAGTCTCAGTCATAGCGCCACCAACTGGCAGYRGRAAGTGTCTACTTTTAGAAATWAAWTTCYTTTGTGACTAATTTTCACCAAATTGGCTTCAAAATCAGGCACAATAATTGGAAGACACGGCTGACGACACACTGTAAAGGAATTTTTGCTGCGGTGTTGCTATGGCAAGGTAGAAATTTAAGGAAAACTATGATACTCATATCCAACAAGTGGAAAGTCCTAATGTCTCCAAACATTTTACATAGAAGGAACTACTGGTTCTGAGGAAATTTCTTGATTTTCACGGTTTTGTTATGCTCATACGACTCCCAACAATATTTTATGTTTATTATCTCATTGCTTTAAAGTGCATAAACTGACTCCTGCAGTACTAAACTATGTCCACTAGATGGAGGTATCACACCACACATCCTACACACACGAAGACACACACACAGACACACGTGACCTCCCCCTCCCTCACAGATTTGAGTTTTGGTGAAGCGGGCTGACACAAACGCTGCCGCTGAAGAGTTGTTTATGGACTGTTTAATTGTTTACAAATCGCCCTTTGGATCAAGTTTTGTGCGTGAATGCAACAGCAAGTGTGAAGTCTTTAACTATATTAACAAATGGACCTTTTATGTGTTCAGGTAAAAAGTTTTTATGCCCGTGAGGTCGCGATATCATTTTCACCAAACCAATTCATATAATATCGAAACATTGAGGACGGTATACTATGTTGGGATTTCTGATATCTCAGACAGTTTAGCCATGGCGATGTCTCATGCTGAAAAGTGCCTACTACTGGCACACACACACACACACACATGCATGCATATTTATATACATGGACAGCAGAGACATTAGAGCTTAGATGCTGAGTCCCGTTTGACATCAGTGGACATTCTTATAATCTGTGTCATTCAACCCGAACTGTCACGTCTGTCCTTTACCCATTCCCCTATGAGTGCACGTGCCCTCYTTGCHCACCGKCTCACTGATGCGCCCGGGTGGCGGTGGCGCCATGCTTGGGCCCATCATCGTTGCTTGCAACTATATTTTTCCTTAGGATTATTTTTTCTTTTTACACCCTTTTGGACTTTTCGGGGTCTTAACATGCTCAAAAACTCATGAAACGTGGCAGACAGGTTGGAATCTGCTGCCATCAGGATGCCTGAGAGTCTTGTGGCCCGGGGACTAAAAGGGGGCCCCACACGAGATTTTGCCACCTAGCTCATGCTCACTTTCACGTAGGCACACGAAACTCGGTACACATTTAGAGCTCATCAAGCCTAACAACTTTCGCGCTGCATGTCCTGGGCTAAACTCAACAGGAGGCCGGTTATTTTGGGTCGTTTGCAAAAATGCACCCGATGGATTTTGATATACTCCTCCTAGTGAAATTATACAATCGCTACCAAACTGGGCCAAAGAGATCTAAAGACATTGAGGATGCAAAATTGCGGAGGGATTTTCAAACGGGTCAGTCGTGAAAATGTCTTAAACGTACGCCGAAAAATAATTAATAACTTTCTGTGTGGCCTTATATTGAGTGACATTATATTCAGTGACATCACATTCAGGAACATCATAGTGTGAGGCTTTTTTTCCAGCACCTGCGGCCTATTGTACACACATACATCACAAATGTTAACACACACAAACACATCTCACACACTAACACACACATCACTAATGTTAATACACACAGACTCAAGCACATTTATTCGTCACACACAGACTGACACATCTACACGTCACACACCTCTCTCCTTCACTCTCACACACACTAACCCTTACACACTAATGCGCGCACACACACACACACACACACACACACACAGAGACACACACACACAGACACACTAATGCACTGAACAAATATTTAGGGCCCAAACTGACATTAGCCCTGTATAGTGTGTGATGTGTGCAGGTTGTGAGGTGCAACCGAGTGGCGATGGCTTTTCCGACGTCTTAACACACTCGAATGACACAGGTTGTGCGGTGCGCCCGGGGTGGGAATAGCACATTGTGCTTGAGCCCGTCATCGTGGTTTGTGAGGGATTTATTTCTAATTTTCCTTAATCTTTTATATGAATATGGTACGATCATTAAGAATGAATTTATGTCAGCGTGATCTTTATGAGTGTCCTTGTTTACTTAGTAAGTGCTCCTGTTTACTTAGTTCTCACATGATGTTTTTAACCTTGATTGTATTTTACTACCATTTAAACCATTGTTTTTCCATTTCTTGGCCTTGGGTCGATGTTTACATCGTAGTATAAAATGGGTGTTTTGCCATTTATGTTTGGATTTCATTCATCTTCTCCAGCTGAACCCTGGCTCTGAGTCTCCTGATTCCTTGGTCATCTAATGCTCTGGTAATTTCCAGAAGATTTTATTTTTATTTACAACAATCCTGGTGACCCAGATGGGACAGTGATGGTCTCCGTCTGACGACTGTGACGTGACGACTGATCCAGGCGACATCATCATCATCTGCCTGAGTTCTGACTCTAGTCCCTGGAGGTCCTGTGCATGACAGCACGGGTGAGTTCCATCCTGTAAAAAAAATCCTTGCTGCTAGATGATTGTGGAGGAATCAGTAAAAGTAAAAATCTAACGTGTAGTTTTCTCAGTACTGAATGAGTTAGCCTTAATATTGTTAGACAAAATGGCAACGTGTTTTCGGGATCCTAAGACGGACGGCGGTCCTCACTAGTTTGTGAATCCCTGCCCTATGCTGATGATTCCTGTTTTGAGAAGGAATTGGGGCAGATGTTGGATAAATTGTGTACCAAGAAAAAGTTTAAGCTATGCAAAATTCTTGGAGTTAAAGATGAGGATAAATGATCTAGAGAGCAATGTTTTTCTGCTTTGGAAAGGTGCGTGCAGCGTAAAGACCTTGAAGCTGCAGTTCAAGTATTTAGGCAGTGGCATGCTCTTCTATTACAATCACTCGCTGCAGAGAGGGATTGTGAGAAGTGTGAGAGTGATGAAAAGATCAGTAAACTTGCGCAGGAATGCGCTAAYYATAAGCGTGCCGCTCTCGCTGCTCAAAAAACATGTGAGCAGTCTCAGCGCTCTATTAATTCTCTCCAAAACAAAATGGAGGTTTTGGAAAAACAAGCAGGCAAGCTATCTCTGTCTAAATCTCTTCCTAATCTTGGCCATGATATACAATTAAGAGAGCAGTCAGGGTTTGAGGATTCAGACCCTGGCTTAGATCCAGCACTCATCGGCGTGGCTCCGATGGCTGTGAGAGAGTCTCGCTCTAAAAAAGATGAAGACTCAAAAGTAACAATCACATACAAGCCGTTGAGTCATGCTGAAGTCGATCGTATGGCAAAAGACTTTAAACATCCGAGAGAGATGGGCATGGGCCCTTTCTTAATGCAGATGCAGCGTAGAATTCAGTTGTATAATTTCCTGTTGTGTAACATTCTCTGGATGTGATTGCCATATGTTCCCAGATTTTTCTGCCCTCAGAAGTAGATARGTTAAGAGCTTATTATCAGTCTTGTGAGGACAAGCAGAAGCTTACTTCGGCGAAAGCTGGGCAAAAGTGTTCTGATGACCTTCTTATGATTATTCGTGATTTTGTGGACTGTAATGAATGCTGGCGTAAAGTTGTGGATTGTCAGCAGGCAAAAAAATTTGTCTGTCCTTGAATACACTCAGCACTATGCCCAGGTGTTTATGTTGTATGGTGGGAATGGTTTGAGCTCCACAGACGAGGTGATGGCCAGCCGAAKTCCCGTTGCGCAGTGGGCTGATGGCTTACGTGCCGAGTTACGCAAGGTGTTGCCGCTTCTGAAACCTGAATGGCGGAAGTCCACACTTAATGATCTATCTGACRGTCTTTCAGCATATGAAAGAGATTCTAATGTGAAAACACATGYGTCTGCTTTGATGCAAGCTGCTGTTGATGTGGAAAACGCTCAATCTGTTCCACATGATGTCTGCCGCTATTGTCATAAGCCTGGACATTGGTACAAGGCTTGCCGGAAGCGAAAGGCAGACATGAAAAAGCAGAAATGTGCTCTTGACTCTGGAGTTTCTCAGCCTGACTTGAGGGGTGGAGTTCTTTCGCCTGACGTGGCAGGGCAGATCATTCAGCTCTTGCAACGGGGTTCCCTGGTAACATCAACTGATCTGCCTCCTCCCCCTCCGCCTCATTCTTTTTAGAGATGAAAGCTGTGAGAGCCTATTACTTATGAGCAGGATACCAGACTGTATGTTGTGATTACTGTTAATGGTGTGGAATGTAGCTTTTTAATTGACACAGGTGCACAAGCTTCTATAATTCCATTAGAGATGGCTAAGGAGCTTGGCCTTCATTTAACCAAATCGAACACTATCATTGCTGGTGTGACTGGGGAAAGTTGTCATACTTACAAAACAGAGCCAGTTTGCTTGTGTTTTGGTCCTAGGTCACTTGATGTCTCTCTAATGGTAGCAGGAATTAATACTTCACCTATTTTGGGCATTGATGTTATCTCACGTTTACACATGCAATTGGATTTTGAAGCAGCCGAACGTAAAATTGGAAGCCATCTGGAATTTTCCCGCTCCCACTACTCGACGCGAGTGACAACGTTTTCTTGGGATGGTGGGATACTATAGAGGGTTTTGTAGAAACTTTACAGATGTAGTTGCCCCTGTAACAAATTTATTGTGTCAGAAGAAGCAATGTGAATGGTCACAGCAGTGTCAATGTGCTTTTGATAATGCTAATGCGCTTTTAGCAAATGCTCCCGTGTTGATGGCACCAAATTTTGTAAAACCGATCTTGCTGATGCTCACGGCTTTAAGGTATCCCAGTGGGGTTGGGTGTATCTTTTTTTTTTTCTTTCCATCTCCTCTTCAGTCGTTGTTGTTTTGTTTTTCCTTTTGTTTTCAACCTCCCTCTTTTCTTCTCTAGTTTTTCTCTCCGATATCCTAGGGCCCAGGAGTCTGAGAGTGAAGTGGAGTAGGATTTATGGAGATGAGTATTAATGTTATTCTAAATTACAAAATGTTATTACATTTAAATGGGTGTTTTGTTGTATTTATTTTTTCGGTTCTTTAGGTGACCTCTTTTTGGAGTGGGAGGTGTGACGACCCTGAAGTTTCTCCAGACCCTACTGGGAGGAGTGTGGCCTATCCTATGATTAATTGCAAATTGGTAGCCTATAAAAATACTCTGAGAGGGTTTACAGGGGTAGACTCTGTAGGAAGTCTCAGGAATGTTTTTCTTTTGTTTAATATGTAATCTTTTGTTGATTCTTTAAATTTAGTGTTTTTTTTTTCCTGTGCATTTCATATAATATGTAGTTTAAGTTTTTAGTTGTGATTAAATTTTTTTTTTTATTTATCCGTAGACTTATGTTTATTATTTTGACCGTCTGTACAATTAAATAAATAATTTGTATTGATTATACATTTTGGTTTGGTTTATGTTGCGACGAGCGGCTTGCAACACTGGTGGAATCTCTTTTTTTCCCTCTGTGAAGCAGTGCACACATTCTGTACGATGAGTCTCAAGACTAGGCTACATAATTCCTTTGCTACATTTCTAATTTGGGCATAACCAGCATGGACACACTGATGAGTCTGGAGTTATGCAGCTCCATATACTGCATGTCATAAGACACTATGTATTACTGCGTGTTTCAATCTTGAGAGTTCTTATCAACACATATGAAAATGTGATTAGTTTTGCCATCATACATAGCTGAGAGTTGTATTGTTTACTTTTATGATGAAACATTTCATTCCAAGATTTAATAATCAGTGAGCAGTTCTAATCCCAATTCCAGTATTTCAGCAATCTCTGTAGTTTTTTTTTTTTTTTTTGATGCAGGCCAAGAATTTGACCCTTTTGAAAGTAAAAAATGGGTATGGGACACATCTTCAAGACAGGGAACTAGGAACTCCCTAAACTTTTCAAATCAAAGGCTATTAAGTATTCCCTTATACATCCAAATTGGGAGGGGGGCATGGCAAGATAAACAGGCAGTACTTCGCCAAACCTTGAATATTTAAATATAACTTCAGCGATATTGTATTTGTACGCATATGAGCAAGTAAAATATAATTTTTGCATATAGAGTATAATTCATTGAATGATGAGAGATTTCTTTCTGATGCTATGACCAGTCATGTTGATTAGACCTCACTCTGTAAGCAGGGAAGAATGCAAAATTTGAAAAAATACCACAGGTTGACTTAGTTTTACTGGTATTTCCTGTCAACGAAATTAAAACCATATATGGATAGATCATAAAAAGCAATTGAAGCCACAATGTTGTAAGAAGTGTAAAATTGTAGACAGAATATCCGCTGTAACACTGTGGAAGTATTTCTTCACTTCCATGAGTGTACGACTGAAAAAGAAAAAAGTGTAAGAATTTAACAGTGAGAGTACTTACTGAAAGAATATCATTCAGTAAAAATATAATTGCAAGCAACAATGATGGGCCCAAGTCACCCTGCGCCACCGCCACCCCGGGCGCACCACACAACCTGTGTGTTATTTGAGTGCGTCAAGACCTCGCCCGCCTGGTTGTACCGCACAACCTGCACACGTCACACACTATACAGGAATAATGTCAGTTTGAGCCCTAAATATTTGTTGAGTGCATTAATGTGTGACATGTAGATGTGTCAGTCTGTGTGTGACGAGTAAATGTGCTTGTTTGTGTGTATGGTTTGAGTCTGTGTGTATTAACATTAGTGATTGTGTGTTAGTACACACAAACACATCTCACACACTAACATTAGTGATGTGCGTATGTGTGTGAGATGTGTGTGTGTGTGTGTGTGTGTGTGTGTGTGTGTGTGTGTGTGTGTGTGTGTGTGTGTGTGTGTGTGTGT
>QMIH01000602.1:20696-80099 GCA_003987875.1 Clarias batrachus | reverse complement strand
CGGGTTCTTCAGGAGTGAGGAACAGGTCTGCTGACTCCCAGGTGCTGGTGGGCCTCTGCTGCATTCCTCTGTACATGTGTGTGTGTGTGTGTGTGTGTGTGTGTGTGTGTGTGTGTGTGTGTGTGTGTGTGAGAGAGAGTGTGTTAACATTTGTGATGTGTTTGTGTGTACAATAGGCCACAGATGCTGGAAGAAAAGCATCACGCTATGATGTTCCTGAATGTGATGTCACTGAAAGTGTCACTGAATATAATGTCACTCAATATAGAAAGTTATTAATCATTTTTCGGCGTACGTTTAGAACATTATCACGGCTGACCCGTTTGAGATATCAAAAATCCCTCCGCAATTTTGCATCCTCAATGTCTTTAGATCTCTTTGGCCCAGTTTGGTAGCGATTGTATAATTTCTCTAGGAGGAGTATATCAAAATCCATCAGGTGCGTTTTTGCGAACGAACCAAAATAATAGGCCACCTGTTGAGTTTAGCCCAGGACATGCAGCGCGAAAGTTGTTCGGCACGATGAGCTCTAAATGTGTACAAAGTTTCGTGTGCCTACGTGAAAGTGTGCATGAGCTAGGCAGCAAAATCTCATGTGGGGGCTCCTGGGCCATGAGACTCTCAGGCATCCTGATGGCAGAAGATTCCAACCTGTCTGCCAAGTTTCATGAGWTTTTGAGCATGTTAAGACCCCCGAAAAGTCCAAAAGGGTGGGGAAAAAAAATCCTTAGGAAAACAAGAGGGCCCTTCACACACTGAGACGACATAGGGCTGATGTCACAGTGCTTGGGCCCTAAAAATAATCCTTAGGAAAACAAGAGGGTCCTGCGCACCTTATAGTGCTTGAGGCCTAATAAGCTCAGGTAGGAAAAGGTACATGAGCAACAGAGGTGAAACACCACTTTTTACCTTCCTTATATGATGGTCACACTTCATACTGCATTGAGGTATAAACACAGACTGCACAACAATAACATAATATTGCCCTTCATTACATTCTAAAAAAATTAATAAAAATTAAAACTGTAACTCACCATCATCTTCTCAAACAAGTCAACAATCTCTTTTTCAGAAAGATTCAATGAACGCTCATCAAAAAGTGGCTGCGGTATTGGTAGTTCAGAAAGTGTGGACATGGGGTCTGTTGGGTGCTGAATAACAGGCTTCTCTTTCTTTACAGCTTGCTTTCGAAAGCTTGTAATCCTGTCACGCTGTGGGGAAAAGTTATATAAAACAAACAAACAAGCAAAAGTTTATATAACTGCATATTTTTTGGTTCTTTTTCATGTCAAGATTGTCACACAGAAAATGGCACAAATGTTGTATGTACCTTGTAATAGTGTAGTCTTTATTGGAAACTATATGCCATACTGAAAACTGCACACATCTACCAATTAATTAAAAACACCCGCTCAGGGATCCATTTGGCTAATGTAACAGTAGCACAATACAAATACAGGGCATGAACTTCAATATGCATTCAAACACCATATATCAAAGTGAATTTACAGTGACTTGGAACCATATATCACTTCAGAGATATGGATATTTGAATGTTTTTTTTAGGGAACCTTGGTCTGATGTGACCAATTGAGTATATGCTAACCTGTGCTTTTCTTCATACAATATTCCAGAGTTTAAACAAAATTATATGAAAACACCAAAAGATGTTGTGAGACCTATGAGAAGCATACTGTTTGTCAGATAATAAAACAAACAAATAAATAAAAGAATAAAGCATTGTTCCTGAGAAAGGTCAGAATAGAATGGACAAAGTTTTGAACATGTCACAAACCACTGATACGTCCGTCTCAAGGAGGCATTCAGTAAGTTATAGACCTGCATTAGTAGGATTTTATGCATTACATTGCTGTTTGTAGAAAAGTATGATTGAAGAAATAAGAAGCTGTTTTTAAATAAAATCTCTCAGAGGATTTTTTTTTAGCACAATGTCTACTTAAACTATGTGCCATAAAATAACTAAACTAACAGCTAAAGTTCATGTACAATCACAGAGAGACATTTTAGGTCAAGGGAAATAAAATCAGAAGATTAAAAAAAAAAAACATTTCCCTTACAGTAAGGCCCATAAGCATTAACAATGACAGTGTTTGATTTGTTATTTAGTGCTGTTCATCTGATTTGAATCTTTTAAATTGTAATATCCTGTAATAGACAGAGAAAACAAAAATATGAAAATGTCAGTATCCAAATATGTATGGACCTGACCGTACCTGCAGCTCTGCTATTATACACAGCATGTTAACAATTATTCTCACAGATACGTTTATCATGCAATAAACAGGTCATGACAACAACGCATAGCTAGAAAGCAAGGCTTTTTTGTAACAAGTAGAAAAGATTCATCTCCCAGTGTTTTAGTCTTAGTTAGTGAGTATAATAGGCAATGGACTATTTCTCATTTGAAACTTTGTTTTGAAGATATGAGTGTGATGAGTAACACACAAACACAAAAAGAAATTATAAATTGCGGCACACGCTAAAAAATATATTTTTTATTATACATCTTTCCACCCAGTCACCTACATACAGACATGTTCCTATTAGACCAATGATGCGTATTTTCCCCATTTGGCATCTGTACACAACCACATTTTATTTCAAATGAAACACTCAAGATTTGAGCAATGTCAAGATCATTATTTCATCTTTAAATAATGGAACAGATAAACAGAGCGGACAAGCAAATGACAAGCAAATGCATGGTCCTGGTTTGACCTGGTCACTCCATGACTTATCAAGCAAATAAAAGGCCTGGAAATAGTTAGAGTAGTGTTACATTTTCATTTAGTAGCTGTACACTCTGACCCAAAGATGTGTCTATGCAAGTGAAAGAGACCAACATTAGGCTGAAACATAATGGCATCAGAGCATTAGGAACATATTGGGCCAATACAACAGTTCAAATCATTTTTAAACATAAGAAATGAAATTCCAAGCTCAGAAACAGCAAAAGACCTGGAAGACAACTAATGTGGATGACCACTGAATTATGTTCATGATAACAAAGAACCCTTGCACAACATATAGCTAAGTCGACAAGCTAGGTAGGCTCGTCATTGTCAAAGTCTACAGTTAAGACACAGCTTTGTTGCCTTTACGTCAAGTTGCAAACTACTGGTAACACCCAAAAACAGACTTTGCTAGAAAAAGAAAAAAAAACAGCACTGATGTAACCAACATTAACAGAAACCAGAATTACGGGAAGAGAAAAAAATGGAGAAGGAAAGGAACATCCAATGAGCCAAAGCATACCATCATCCAAGCATATGAGCAAGCATCATCTGTGATGTATGGTGTAGGCAGTGTTATGACATGGACATGTATGGCTGCAAAAGGAACCAGGTTACTGGTGTTTAATGATAACCTGATCGTTGGCAAAACTAGCAGGATGAACTCTAAAGTGTATCTAACGAGCTATATACTCTGCTCGGATGCAGCCAGATGCTCAACTTATAGGAAACCACTTCAAATTGTAGATGGAGAATGACCCAAAACATAAAGCAAAAGCTACCCAAGACTTTCTCAAGGCAAAGGAATGGGATATTATTCATTCACCAAGTGAGTCATCTGATCTGCAATAGGAAACTGCTTCATGTTACAGATGGAGAATGATGCAAATCATATAACAAAAACTACCCAAGACTTTCTCCAGGCAAAGGAATGGGATATCCTTCATTCGCCAAGTCAGTCGCCTGATTTCAACCCAATAGAGGATTCTTTTCCCTTAAGGACGATGAGTGAAGGCCGAATAACACACAAACAAGCAGCAGCTAAAGGCAGCTGCAGTAAAGGCCAATTCGGGTTTAAGATCAACATTTGGATTAAGAATAAACACTAGACAATAGATTCGGATTCCAGGTAGACTTTTCCTGATATTTACATCTAGATGTTTTAAACAACTTAGGACACTTCATCTTTTGTTTGAGAAAAAAAAATAAATACAGGGAAATGTGACGGGTATCACATGAGCGGACGGACAACTGCTTGTCCACTCATGTGACACCTGTCACAAGTGTTTATTCTTGCCTCAGTGTGCCCTGTTCTTTTTTTAAAAAAGTAATGTCTATTCTTGAGTCCTAGATTTCAAGCGTGAAAATGACATTTTTTAAAAACACAAAGCTGTCTAAAGGAGAATACAAACTACTGTAAGCTTAAAAAAGAGAGAAAACAAATCCCATCGTATAAGCATTTGGGCCAATACATAAAAACATGGAATGCCTTAGAAAAATCAACACCAGTGTACTAGAAACATTGAACAAGTCAACCAAGAAAAACATCAGTTGATGTCAGAAATGTGGGAGTTGTGAAGAAAAACCCAACGTAAACAACAGCTAAAGGAAGTAGTGCTACAAGCATAGAAAATCCTCTATGATTAGAGTAACAGTTTAGGGTACCACAAGGCAGTTGGTGTTGTAACCAACTGTTGTTTTGGGGGTTTCTTCACAGCGTACACAATGCACACACACAGGAGGGAAAGGGAGATGTTGATTATACCAGTAAGAGACGAGCACTAAGACCCAGCAGGGGAGATGATTACCCATAATTCCGCAGCGCAAGAGAGAAAAATCATTGGCTCAGTTGTGATCACGTGACGCATCACTTATGAGCCTCTTATTTTGACACAAAGCATGATACTCGGCACTCGTAAACTAAGACTTTCGCTCGGTTTCCAATTCAAAATTTATTAAAAATCTTTGCTTGTCTTGCAGAACACTCGTAAAACACGTTACTCGAAATCCGAGATTCCATTGCATATGTTAACAGATATACATAATATTCTCAATAAGCTAAACCTTGTTAAAGTCAATAAGTTAATAAGTTAAACCTGTTAAGTTAACTGGACTGCGAGCATAATTTCATTCCAGAAACATCCTTGTAATATACAAAAACATTTGTATATCAAAGTGAATTGCCCCATAAGAAATAATGGAAACTCATTTGGAAATGGAAATGATTCATTCCAAAACCCAAAAATATTAATATAAAACTAATTCATAAAAAGATTTTACGTAAAAATAAAACAAACAAAAAAGAGTCCAGACAGAGCAGTGTTCCAGTTAGTGTGTGTGTGTCTATATANATATATACACACACATGCACACATACACATACACATACACACATACACACACATACACACACATACACACACACATACACACACACATACACACACACATACACACACACATACACACACACATACACACACACATACACACACACATACACACATACATACACACATACATACATACACACACACACACACACACACATACACACACACATACATACACACACACACACACACACACGTAAAAAATAAAGCTGGAGTAAGACGAGAGGACTTAAGGAGGGAGGGGACTACTGATTCCAACTAACGGAATCACTGCTTTCAGACAGAGTGTGACTCTGGTTCTTTTACAAGGAATCGCTCTCATGACACTTGCTTTACGCACACAGATGTTGACTATACAAGGAGAAGATTACCCATAAACCCATAGCGTGAGAGAGAGAAGAACCATTGGCTCAGTTGTGATCATTTGACACTCGGCAGAAAAAACACATGTATACTACTCGTAAACAACATTTAAAGAAAGCAAATAATGCACCCCACTTCCCCAGGTGTGAACCTGGGACGAGGATCACTTTAAACCCTCTGGGTGCTTCAGACCGCTTCTTAAATTTGTGTAAATTTCAAATCTTCTGGATTCTAAATTCTAAAATTGCCATTGTTACCATCCCTGGACTATTTTTATAAACTATCAAATTAAAATAATCTATAAAAAAAAACAAAGAAAATTAATCCATTAAATGGTATTTTCTATTAAAACAATCAGCACATGGTGTACAACAATACAACGCATGATGTGATATGAAAAATCTCAGTCTCTTCCATTCCAGGGATTAAAAAACCAATAACAACCTCTCGCCGACAAGCCTTTCTCCGAATACGGTGTTTTCGTGGGGATGGAGCTAAGAAAAATGCATCTCTGTCTATTAATCTGCATGCCCTGTTTAGGTTTAGTATTCAGTGCATACATTCAAATTCCTCATACATCAGCGCATGCCCCCACGTCGCAAAACACAGCGCTTAGTACACGAATATATATTGGTTTTTTGTTGCATTTCTACTATTATTGATGTTTATTTCTCTCTCACTTTGTAAAAGGCTGCATCTATTTAGATAGTATTTATACACCACTATGCATCTATTTAGATCCCACACTTTGTCTGTCCCGCAACATAAGAACAGTGGCAGCTAGCACACCTGAAAATAGATGCATTATTATTTATATAGTCTAAATAAAAATGTTTTTCTAAACTTGGGCTATTGTTTCTTTAAAAATATCTATATTTAAATGATGGTTGGGCTGAGGGATGTTGATCGTGATCCTCCTTTTTAAGTTCCTACGTAGTCTAATCAGCACTCAACTGCACACCTAAGATTATCCAGGGCTCACCGGCACAGGTAGATCAATGATTATGAATCCGTCAGGGGAAAAACAGCAAGGAGACGGACTCGGACCATCTGAATAATTAACTGATAAATTACTGATGACGTACGGCTGTAGTAATGAAAACATCATCTCGTCTTCTCCACAGCAGTGGATGAACCTATCTTAAAGGATCCAAGATGGTGGCGTGGCAGGAGCACGCAGTGGCCGCTCCGGAGCCAAAATGGTGCCGTGTTTACTTTTTGTGTGTAGTGCGTTTATTTTACTCTGTGTATGGACATCGGCACAACTGGTGTCCGTACATATTAACGCCAGACACTTTTGTACCTAAATAACCCGGTAAATGACATCCACGATGAACTGCGGGAAAAGCTACGCGACCTCAGCTTGCTGCGTGAACCAGGCAGATCTATACTAGCAAACTAATGTACACACCAACCTGTAAATGCTCTTTTTGCACAATATTCATTACTGAATTACTTTTTGCACTAACTTTTTTAATTCTTGCTGCTACGTTAAGGAACATTTACCGTTTCTCCACTACCTCAATTCACCACCTGAACACCACAGATTATGTTATGTCGTGTTTGTCGCACTGTCACTTTGTTGCTCTTGTTTACAACCTGTAGATAGTCTTCCTCTCAGAGTTGGCTAGTTAGTTTTTGATCATTTATGTTGTCGGGACAATCGGTCCTGTCTCCGCTAGCCAGCTAACTAGGTCTTAGTTAGCTAGTTTAGTTTTTCTGTTAATCTGTTATAAATTTATTCTGCATGTAGCACCCTGGTCCTGGAGGAACGTTGTTTCATTTCACTGTGTACTAACTGTATATGGTTGAAGTGACAAAGCCTACTTGAATTTTAACTTGATTAAAGTTCCATGCGGATTACATGATCTGAATTTTTTTCCATTAGTTTGTGTTTATGTACCTGTTTATTCAATAGGTAGAGGCAGCATTTCTACCAGCTCAGATGCTTGAGAGACTTTAGATTGCGCTCTAAAATGCTTTGGAGGATTCACTCCTGCACCATAGAGGGCATTCAGTACACAATACAATCTATTTGGGAAAGCGCTTCCACTTCCTGAAGGCCAACATAGAGAGACTGAGGAGATAAACGAAAAGAGTGTAACATTAGCATTTACCATGGGTAGGAGTGAAGCAGTAGTTAGATCTATGAAATGTAAAATAAATCCAGATATTGCATTAAAGATCTTACATATGTCTGTTGTATGTAGTAGGCAACTTAAGCACTGGCAGGTATTGTTGGCCCATTCTCCTGGCCACAATCGCAAATATATTTCAGATAAATTGCACTTAATCTCAGACAAACATCATAATATAACCTTTTTTTTTTTTTTTTTAAAGAAAAAAAAAATACAATACTGAATATCCTGCATGATTCAATAGCTTGTAGGTCCATCTTTAGCATCAATAACCATAGTAATCGTTCCCTCTATGACTTGATCGGTCTCTCACATCCTTTAGGTTTATTTTTTACAATATTGCTTCAGTTCATTAACATATCTCTGGTAACGTCTTGCCACACCATTTCAATCGGGTTGAGGTCTGGACTTTATCTAGGCCATTCCAAAAACTTTATTCTTCAGGTCATTATCCTGTTGGATGACCAAGTTTTTGACCAAGTTTTAGATGTCAGACAGATGATTTCGCATACGCCTTTAGACAACTCTGGTATATAGAGCAGTAGCTGGTCTTTTTTGGATGAAAGGTTTCTCCTGGCAAATTTTCCAAGTAAACCATACTTGTTCAGTATTTTTCTAATTGTGATATCATGGACTTTAGCATTTAACATGGAGGCCTGTAGGGACTGAGAAAAACTGTAACAATATACAACTGCCAAGTACAGTGTGCTAACCTCTACAACCATAGCTGTGTTACAAAATTAGCTCATCTGAGTGTACAGTATAGCATCTTCCATGTTGGCAAGATATGATGATGTGGCTCCATTACTGTTTAAATGTGACTTGATCAAAATCACTATTGCTATCACAAAGAAGTGTTCACAGCAAACCGTCAGCAAATGTACGGTAAAAAAATTATTTTGCCAAAAGCTGTTGTCACAAGTTTGCCAAGTTTGCTGTTAGCAGGATACTTTTTCTTTTTTTAACGCCATTTCAGCTTCTATGGCTATATTCATGGCAAGAGTCATTTTTATTATTCAATATTAAAACTAGATAAGATGTTTAAAATTATTTTTTTCTAAGGACTTTAAAAACTACATTTGGATTTACTTGCTTAATAACTTTTTTTTTTTTTTTTAAGTGTCAACAGAATAAAAATTTCTTAAAGGAGTAAAAGAGTTGCAGTCAAATAAAATACATCTGATGGACAGCTGGGTTCTGCACGATGAACATTGTGGTTGATTTTCACTAGACAGTAAAAACGTGTGTAGCTATTGAGTGTCCTATCCTGCATCTTCTATAAGGCAGCACTTGATCCCAACAATTTTTAAAAGGAAATTAATGTCTTGATCCAGCATCTGGATTTATTTCATATAGTTTATTATTTAAGCATTGGTCCCATTCTGATTGCCATTTATTTTTGATGTATTAATTTAAAATTGGCTTTAAATCTGTGAAGTGTATAAAGCATTTAATTGTTTTTGTGGATAATGCTTCTTTGGCAGTTTTGTCTGCTCTCTCATTACCAGGGATTCCCGAGTGCCCAGGTATCAAACAGAAAAGTATATTAAAAATTATTGGCTTCTAAGAATGATAACTTGGTTAGGATTTCCACGATTGTTGGATGATTTTTTTTTATATTTTCTAAGGCTTGGAGACGTGATTGAGTTATTATTAAGTAATCCTTTTGTGATGTGGTTTCAATGAATTTCTAAACCATAAACAGAGCATTTGCTTCTGCAGTAAAAATTGGACTTTGGTCTGGGATGCGTAAGCGCTGTTGCAGTAGATTTGTTGCAAAGGCTGCTACCACTTTATTTCCTGATTTTAATCCATCTGTATATTCTGGGGTATGCTGTGGTTATTTTTCTCTTATGTTCAGAAATCGCTGGTGATATTCGTTCACATGGGTTTTAGACTTCTGTTTTTTTTTCCTATTTTCAGATAGATGTTAGGCTTTTTCAGATTCCATGGAGCAATTCTGCAAAGATGTGTCTGTTCTAAGATGTCCAAGTCAATTGTCAAGTTCTCCAAATTTTTAATACGTAAACCAAGTAGGCGGATATAATTTGGTTTCGTTTCATAGATTATTGAATGTTGATTTGTGAAGACTGCTGGATTTTTCTTATTTGTTCTCAGTTTGATTGTATATTGTAGTGCCAATTTTAATCGTCTGTTTCCCAAGGAGAACAGACTCATTAGCTTCGAGATACAGACTTGTGATGTTCTGTAGGTTCCTAATGCCAGTCATATACCTTGGTCATGTACAGTGTCCAGAAGGCATATATCGGTTTTCCTGGCTGAACCATAAATTATACTTCTACAATCCGGTTTTGATCGAATCAAAGTTCTATATATATTTATCAGAGATGAATTGTCTGCTCCCCATTTGGAAAATATTCATGGCTTTGAAACATTTCTTTATAAGCTGTTTAATGTGCGGAATAAAAGATAGTTCGCTGTCAAGGGTGTCACCAAGAAACTTTGTCTCTTTAACGACTTTAATGGGGGGTCTGTCCATAAACAACATTATGTAGTGCCCGATGCTGAAAAAAATACATGCAGACGGTTTTTGTTTGTGAGAAATTTAAAACATTTTGCACTGACCAAGACAATTTTGTTTATCTTCTGTTGGATTTTCCGCTCAATAGTCATCATATTCTTGCTTCTGTAGCAAATGCAGATATCATCTACATATAGACTACAAAGAACATCAGAGCCAATGTTTTTTACAATATTATTAATACTAAAAAGTGTTATAGATCAAATACTGCCTTGATGTACCCCAAGTTCTTGTTTTTGCAGTTCTGATAATGTGTTTACTATTATAAGAAACGTCCTTTAAAATGCATTTGATACACATCATTTAAAATTCCTTGTTTCCATGTTGTGTCGCAGGCCTTTTCTATATCAAAAAATACTACCACAGCATGTTCTTTCCTAGGGCATCACGAATATAGCTTTCAAGACACACCTGGCCTTACACCTGGCACTACAGACAAAAGACACACCTGGTCTGTAGTGCTTCGACCTTTCCTGAATCTACACTGGGCATTATTTATGCAATGTTCGAATTCCAGTACCCAGACAAGGCATTCACTGACCATCCGCTCCATTGTTTTACATAAACAACTAATTATTGCCCTATTGCTTTAACCAGTAGGATCTTTATGGTATTTTCCTGGCTTTGGGTTAGGAATTATTTCTGCTTCATACCAAGCAGATGGAATATTTCCTGATATCCAGATCAAGTTAAAAATGTGAGTTCTTTTTGAATGTTTTTGTTTGCAATTTCTTCTTTTGATGTCAAGATCAAATCATTTTGTTTGATGTGTGTTTTCTCCCTTAATTTTTCGTATCAGATTCCATCTTTTACTTAATGGAGTATTTGTTGACATGTTGGAAACAAATCTTTTCCAGCTTTCCTTTTTGACTTAATTTATGGTTCTTCATGCTAGTACTCTCATTTTAAGTTTGATGAGATTTGCTGTTGTTGGGTGTATCAAGAAAAGTCTTTCAGCTTTTTCCCTCTCTTTTATAGCCTCCTTACATCTCCCATTAAACCATGGAATTCGTTTAGATGTTTTATTTAGAGATGTTCTGGACTGTTTTCACTATAGATATAAGAGTTTCTATAAAAGTTCTGCATAGCATCTGAGAAACCAGCAAATCTTTCTTAGCAGAGAGATTGAAAATGATACCAGTTTCCTTTTTTTATTTCAATATTTGTATTTTTATTTCTTCACTTCCTTTGATAGTTACAATAATTGATCACTTCTACATAGATCATGATGCACTTTCCATGATAAATCTAAAAAAGGTTCAGGCTGTCAAAATGTTAAGTCAATTGCAAAGTATGGTCCATGTCCTGGTTGTAGATATGTATTTGATCCATCATTTAAAAGACATAAGATATAGTTTTCAATAAAATCTTCAATCTTCTTTCCTTTTACATTGCAGTGATTACTACCCCAAAGGTAGTTATGGCGATTTGAATCTCGCATTAAGATGAAGGGGGATGTTAGTTGAGCCACTTGATGGTCTAGGTCAGGGGTGTCCAAATCCAGTCCTGGAGGGCCAGTGTCCAACACAGTTTGGTTCTTCTTCTTCTCAAACACAGCTGATTTAACTAATCTGTTAATTATTAGGTTCAGTGGGTTTGGATATCTCTGGTCTAGGTCCATGTCAGTTGGTTTTAAATATGGTGGAATGGTTTTTTGGGGGGTTTTCTGTAGTGTCAGTCGTATTACTGTTACCTGTAAATTGCTGTTAAGACTGATGACTGTGAATCTAATTAAAATAGTTGTTCCACCAGAAGCTCGCTTGTTATTGGGGCCAAAAGTATTAAAAGCAATAAAATTTTTTAAGTAAAAGCATTATCTAATTCACCTATAGTTTCTGTATATCTTTATTCCACATATTTATAATTAGACATATCTGTAGATTTACAATTATTCTGTACATTAATTTATCCATCTATGCTCACTTTACACTGTATATATATATATATATATTCTTTCTTTCTGTAACACAATTTATACATAGACTTTACTTTTATCATATAAGTTTTATAGATCTGTATATATGTTTATATTGCACTGCTAACTTGCACTTCTGGTTAGATGCTAATTGTCATTGCACATAGTTACAAGGCAACGAAATGCAAAGTTGAATCTAATCTAATCTAATTATCTGTGTCTCCTGAAGGCAGTGTCACGGCGTGCGCCTGTGATGGGCGTGCGCCCAAATCTATTATTGCCCCTCGCTCCCTTCGTAGGCTCCCTAGGAAGGTGGCACCCCTTCTGCATGTGTGCAAAGGGACGGGGCCGCCTATGCGGGCCGGCTGGCAGTGATTTAACGTTAATAGGATCTCGGGCTTGCTCCGCATTATAAAAGCAAGGTGCGGAGTTTAGTCCGGGGTCCGAGAAGAGCGTAACGCGGTGGAGCTCGAGAGTGGCATGGGAGTGGGGCAATGGAACGTGCCCCAGAGACTTAAAAAAGGACTATGGATTTCCGCCCTTTGATCTGTGCGCTGAGGACAGCGCGGGAAAGAGCTGCACGAGCTCCCACGTCATCCTCCGTTCCCGCATTCGCGTCCCCGCCGCCGAAGAGGAAAAGGCCGCGAGGAGGACAGCGTTAAGGCCGCCGATCCCAGCCGGGAAAGCCGCCCAGCCGAAGGACGTCCGAGCGAGCCTCCCGCCTGAGGCCGCGCCCACAGAGAGCTGGGAGGGGCCAGGCCGGTCATCGACAGCGGGGAGGAACCGAGAGGGAGCGTGCAGGAGCGCTGCCTCGCGCGCTCCGTTCTGTCACTCCGCCCACCGCCGCCAGCCGCGTGCCCGCATGCCAGCTGGGCACTGCCTCGGACCACGCACGTGCACACTTCATCCCTTCCCTTTCTTTCCATCCTCCCTCCTTTTTCCCTTTTTCCCCTATTTATTCCCAATAAATGACCCTTTTCCTCTAAGATCTCGCCTCGTGTCTGTGTTTCATGGTGCTGCCCGTGCAACAATGGGTCGAACCCGTTACAGCGTACATCAATCAGATTGATGGTTGGAGTTAGACGTTGCAACTCCACTAAACTAGCCCGACCACCACGACAGTTCCACTGGATTATAACATTTTCCATCATCTATTAGGAAGAATAGGGACAGTTGTTCTTAATCTGCCTTTAGGGGATGAGCTTCTGCTAGGATGTTCACTGTCTTTCATTTCTGCATCTTTAATTTGTCTTGGCATTATCCTTTGATTGAGTGATACTTGACTTCTTGTTATTTTTTATTTTATTTGCTTTTTCGTTCTAGGTTGTTGAACTCTGGTCAAGACGGAGGTCATCAGAAGGAGATCCACTCTGGACTCCTGTGTTCTTTGACCTTGGGAGAGGATTATTATGGTTAATGGTTTGAGGTTTATCTTTATGCACCCAGGTGATATCTGGCTGGCAATCAATTGTCTTCACAGTTTTTTGACCACACAAGCAAAAGTTTTAAAGCAAAAACAGGAGCAGCAGCAACCATTTTCCTTGCTGTAGGGTAACTGACCCTTTTTTAACATCTGACCTTCTGCATTTCTTTTCGATTCACATGGGGCACTGTTTTGATGCAGCCGAGTGATCGCCTGAACAATTGTAGCATCTGGATGGTCTTTCACAGCTCTCTTTGTCATGGCCTGTTCGCCACAATTGCAACTGATGTGTTTATTGTTGCAGCCATTCGATCCATGACCTTTTTTCGGCAATTGAAACATTTAAAGGAATTAGGTAAAAAGAGATGTACTGGAACACTTAGATACCCAATCAGAATTCTGTCTGGGATTTTTGGTTTATTGAACATGATGTATGGATTTGTTTAATTACTCGTTCTTCTCTTTTGATTATTATTCTTTTTACATTTATTACTCCTTGAGTCTTAAGTTCGTTTTTTTTATTTCTTCTTTCTACATCCCTTTAGTGTAGTTCAACATTGGATGTGGTGATGTCTTAATATGTACCCTCGTTAACATGTTGGCATGTAATAAATTTTCAGCGTTGGCCTTTTTTGTACATTCAACAAGAATTTGTCCAGTTCATATTTTTTTTTACTTCTTTTACCATTCCTGCAATACCATTTTGTATAGCAAAAGGAGAAAGTTGGTGATCGGGAGATCAGGAGAAGCTTCGATGATGAGCAATGATCCAGACAACTTGGTGTGCCATTATATTGAGGGACATTACATTGAGTATCATCATAGTATGATGCTTTTTGAAGGTCTTAACAGAAAATTCCCCTTCTATACACGTACCACAAAGTTATTTTAGCGCAAGTTTGAGGCATCGTCACAGCTGACCCGTTTGAGATATCAAAAATCCCTTGAGATCACATGGGGCGGTTAGATGGCGATTCACATGAATTCCCTAGGAAGTGTGTTTCAAAATTTAATAGACGTATTTTGCAAACAGTGTGTAGAGTGCAGGATGTTTAGACAGTCCTCAGTCATTAGTGATAACATTATTTGTGATGGGTATTAGTGAGCAATCTGACGGAGATGATATTAGCGTTAGAGAAGCGCATCCAGACTTTAGTGAGGGTTAGAGAGTCAATTATAATCTGACAATCATACAAAAACACGGACACAAATTTAATGGATTTGAAATTCCCTATAGTAACAAAAAGTGTAGCTACAAATATGAAGTCTGCTCAGTCGATCCCACTAATCATCATTTACAGACCCCCAGGGCCGTACTCTGAATTTCTCTGTGAATTTGCAGATTTCCTCTCAAACCTGGTCATTTATGTAAACAAAGCAATTGCTGGTGACTTTAATATTCATTTAACCGATCTAACAGAGTGCTGCTAAAAACTAAAAAATATTCCTCGACTTTTATTCAATACTGTAGCCAAATTAACCAGTAATAAGACCACTGCAGAAATCTCCACAACTAAACTTAACAATAACAATCAAAAATATTAAGCAAAAAAATTCAGGCTTTGAAACCACGCAATTTAAGTGATACAGATGATAAACTAATCACATCAGAACCTAGAATACTTTCTCCCCTTGAAGAGAATGAACTAATCTTTACTCATGTCTTCTGCAAAATCATCAACCTGTGTATTGAGAAAAGCGCCACATTTTCTCAGGCAGATAGTACCAGCAATAACAGAACTTAATAATTAAGTATTATACTCATCTGTAATTAACTCTTCACTCAGATGTGGGCATGTTCCAAAATCCTTTAAATTAGCAGTTATTAAACAACTAATTAAGAAACCCAACCTTGACCCCTGCCCTTGTCAATTACAGGCCGATATCAAACCTCCCCTTTATTTCTGGAAAAGATAGTAGGGCAGCAGCTAAGTTCATCTACATAGAAATAGCATACACAGAGACAGCATTTGTTGAAGTGGCAAATGACCTCCTATTAGCCTCTGATCAGGGTTGCGTCACTCTGCTAGTGTTACTCGACCTCACTGCAGCTTTTGACATCATTGATCATAGTATTCTCCTTCACAGATTAGAAAATATAGTAGGAACTGAGGGAACAGCCCTCTCCTGGTTCTGATCCTATTTGACTGATTGTTGTCTGTTTGTAGATTTAAATGGTGACTATTCTGCATGTTCTCAAGTGGAGTTTGGTGTTCCACATGGTCCAGTTTAGGCCCACTTTTTTCTCTCTTTACATGCTTCGTCTGGGCAACATAATTCATAAGCATGGTATTAGTTAGTGGTGCTTGCGAAGCGAAGCACTACTATTATAATCTCACAGGCTTATTTTTCTTTTTCTTATTCCTCCGTATAAAAGTTTGGCGCGTAACTAGTCCCGCACCGTTTGTCGTAGACCCATGAATGAGGTGTCAAAACGTGCGGCTTGGTTGGGAATGGGGTGCTTTGACTTTTCTAAGGGGTCGGCGACTAATTGCCTAACCGCCCCAAAAAGTCCCATAGACTTAACATTGAGACCAACTGACGGATTGTAGCGCAGAGAGGGAATTTTGTAGAATGGTCAAATTTACCACATTTGTAGAGGTTTGCAACCTGTGTCAGAACATACCCCGCAAGAGGATATAAGTTCTACCCCCGGGGCAAAAGAGGTCCCCAAATTTGCCCCATAGACATATAATGGGGAATAAATCCAAATAGACTTAACATTGAGAACAACTTTGATGGATTGAAGCGCAGAGTGAGAATTTGGTAAAAATCTCGAATTCACCACATTTGAAGAGGGTCGCAAGCTGTGTCAGAACATTCCCCACAGGAGGGTATAAGTTTTGCGTCATCCTCAGCTTGCTCATCAGGGACAACCTTATAATAATTTTTATGCATACACATTTACATTTCATACAAACTTCAATAATTCTTTTGATTGTGTAAAGCTGCTTTGCGACATTGTCAATTGTTAAAAGCGCTATACAAATAAAATTTTATTGTACTGATTAATCATGTCGTCATCATGCTGATGTCATAGTGCTGTGCTGTTCCTGTTTTATTCATTAAAGAAATTATATTAATTTTTAATTTGGCCCATGTACCAGCCTCAATGGAAAAAAGTTCTGAAAACTACCGCTGGCTTTGATGTCTCTATGTGGCCTCTTCTTTTGTTTTACAGTGTTTGTTACATTGATTTTATATGTAACAAATTCTGACAATCTATTTACAATACAGGTTGTGGACACTTTGGGACTTTTTTGAAAACATAATAGTTCTATCAACTAAATCAAATGGAATGTGTCAACCCAACAAGAGTGTTAACTGGTGTCACTGGTGGGGTCAAATAAATAACCCAGCACTTTAACATTTAATACAGGTAGAGTGTCAATTTTACCCACAGAATTCTGGGTTAAATGGTAAAACCCAGTACTTGGGTCAAAACAATCCATGTTCTGTCCATTAGTGACCTAAAGGCTGGGTTAAGGTTGCTTTTTAGCCCAGCACTTGAGTGCAAATTGTTTTGAATCTGTGTAAATATTTCATATTCAATTAATTTTCAGGAGTTTTGTTGTACAAAATATTATTTAGCCAGTATAATCAGGGTCTCTTATTCCTATTTATTCTAGGTGGTTGTTGTTTTAGTGTAACTGTGTGTGCTTTACAATGTCAGACACCTTAAAAATGCAAATGATTCACCCCTGCCCAGGTGTGAACATGTCTCAGCTGTTCACACCTGTACAATTAGTGTAAATTTAAAATCTTCTAGATTCTTAAATTGGCAGTGTCACCGTTTTAATCCCTGGAATGGAAGAAATGGCGATTTTCCTCATCATAAAATGCATTGTGTTGTTTTTTTTTATAATTTTCTTTGGTATTTTTATAGAATATTTAAACGTTACATTTTATAAAAAATGAAAAATAATAAAATAATTTAAAATAAAATTTATTTGTATTTTCCAGTGATATAATGCATTTATGACATTTCATTTCAGTCTCTTCCATTCCAGCGATTAAAAAACGGTAATGGTGTAAATTTTTGAATCCGCAAAACCTCTTGCGGACGAGCCTCTCTCATGTTTTCACGGGGGTGGGGCTAAGGAACACTCATCTCAGTTTATTAATCCGCACGTCCGGTTTAGGTTTGATATTATATTTTTTATTGTCTAAATAAAATGGTTTTTCTAAATATGGGCTATTGTCGTTTACTTACAATATTTGTTAATATAATTTAAATGAGGTTTGGGCTCGGATGTTGAGCTCCTCTACAATTTTCACGTGGTCTAATCAGCACTCAACTGCACGCATAAAGTTTTCCAAAGCGCACCAGCAGAACAATGATTATGAATGCGTTGTAGAAAATCATCAAGGAGATTGACTGACCATTTTAATAATTCATTGATAAATTAGTAATTTCTTGATTTGGCTGTAGTGATGAAGGTAATAATGTCACCTCTGCAGCAGTGCGCCTATATTCATGTTTCATGCAAATTACATAATCTGAAATTTGTTTTCCATTAGTTTATATAAAAATGATTTTATATGCTACTACGTGCAGCTCTAAAGGAGCTGTGGTTCATTAATCCTTGAGAGAATGAACTAAGGCCAGAGGCCTCAGACTAAAATTATATGGCGCCACTCAGCGATAAAACCCAACAAACGCACAAACGCAAATGCTGTCGGCAGGAAACGCGGCAGTAAAGCCATCATGCGGGTTGAGTACAATCTGTACATACAAGCAACAAATGCGTATTAAATATTTTCAGGGCCCAGGCATTAGGACATCAACCCTACTGAGACCAGAGACTGCTGTGGTTGACAGCTCCACCTGTTTGCTCATAGTTGTTCTAACACCAAACTTACAATGTATAGGCACACACATCATCAAACAGCCCAAGTGTCATGATAAATAAAATATTAACTGATGGGGGTGATAAAACACAATTAATAAATATGCAGGTATTATGTGTAATATATGCGTCAGTGCACATGCACTCGCTAACCGGGTTACTCGCAATCCGAGGTTCCATTGTATATAGCTCTTCCACACTTCCACACGCAAATGTGAAATTCAATATAGTTCTTGATCTCATCGAGTTGAACAATTTTCACTATGCATGTAGAATACTATGTATTTATAAGATTATGGTCATCTTGTTTAAAATAAAACATTAAAATTTTGGTTGCTCAAAATATGCACTGAATATTTGAAAGTAAGATTTTGTTTTCTCTAGATCAGTTCACTGATTACATAAATTCAACACACTTCAGTTTTTTATATATAGCATAAAAAACGATATATGCAGTGTTATTTTCATTTTAAATGTCTGTGGGAAACGAGTTCAAATGGCTCTTTGAGTGCTTAAGGTTGTCCACTCCTATCCTAATGTAAAGCTTAAAAAATGTTTTTTTAAAGGATTTTGATATACCCCTCCTACAGAATTTATGATCTCAAAACACTGAGGAGGCAAAATTGCGAAGAGATTTGTGATCTCAAATTATTAGCTATGGCAATGACTTAAACTTGTCAAAAAGTGTTAATAACCTCCTTAGTTACATCATTACATAGTTATACAATATATTGGCATAATGGTAACCTTGAGCTTAATATGAGTGATGTGATATACTGAGTGACATCAAATTGTGTGACATTTTTTAAGCATCCATAGCATTTTGGAGGTTTTACAATGCTCAAAAAAAATGTATATACACACACACACACACACATGTATATACACATACATATTTACACATATACAAACGTACATCTGTATAAAGATGGGACTGTTTGTCAGAGCACATAGTCCTTAACAACCAGAATATTTCTTTGCAACTTCTTTGCATTCTTATATTTTTGTAAATATATACGATTGTGCAATATAGACTTATCCTTAGATATTATTATTTTATTTCAACACAACCTAGGTAATATGATGAATTTGATTTCATTTTAACAAGCTACACTATTCACACATGACTGAGTAATGAACAAATAAATAAAGAGCACAGACTCATAAGATATTCCAGTAGCAGTCAAATTTACACATTTCAACGCAATTGTAGCTTTGGTTTTATGACGTATCAGAAAACACAAATACACAGCAGTTTGATGTCTGAAGCTTCCTCCGTCGACACACAACGACAAGACTTCCATATAAGCATGCTGTGCCATTTGAGTTTTTTCTATTTTTCTTATAAAGAAGAGCCATGTGTTTCTCTGCAGAGCATGCGCAACCGTCAGTACACCCTCCTTTCCTTTCACCATCTGCAGTCATTTAATTAGTAGCGGACATTACACTGCATTCGCGATACCACTCATGTACCCGTTTATTCTGCTAGTGCGATAGCAGTGATTTGTCCACGACTAATTCATCCTGGATGGTGTTGTACTCCTGGACAGAAGGGTCAGCATATATACCCGTGTGGCCCACTCAAGTATACTCTTCGTGAGGGAAACACTTCTTTCACTGTATAGTCTCATATCCATCATCTACAACCTTGGTTAAGGCTCTGGGTTACTGATCAGAAAGTTGGGTGTTCAAACCCCAGCACTGCAAAGATGCCTCTGTTGAGAAATTGAGCAAGGACCTGCGAGTCTGACGCAGGTTTTTTATATTTCTATGCGCATTTATATGTGACGACTGCTTCTTCCCTTGATCTGTCAATCATTTATTACGTTTGCACTTACTGTTCATTCTGATATATAGCCACAATCCACTTCATCAACTCTTTATTACTAGGAAGGCCCAGTCCCACATAAAAGCAAATTTTTCATCTAAACATTGTTCTCTATATAACATTATAGGTGGCTTTATATGCACTGTAAGGTTTTGTGTCACAAGGCATTCTGAAAAACAAGGTTGATTAAAAAAAACAGAACCAGTGAGGAAATAACCAGTAATGTAAAAATAAAGATCCAACATCTGGGTCAATTATTGCTGACTTCCTTCCTTGTGCATAAAATGTTCATAACAGCTATAGCACAAGGCCTAAAATATGAACAGGGAGCTTCAGCCTGACCCTGAAACAGGAAACGTCCCTCTGAGCTCACTACTGAGGAAGTGAGAAAGAATGCCTGAATGACTGAGACACTCACAATAGGAACCGAGAACCACACTGAAACTTGTTGTGAACTGAAGGCAGGGTTTATATAACTATATGGGTTGCTTGGATATACTTTGTCAGTTCGGTCCACAAAATCTGTAATTGCGTTCAGGTCAGAATTTGTGAGTTCTCCAATAACTTTCATTTTTCATTAAGAATTCCCAAAACACATGTTATTCTTCTGCACACCCAGGCAACTGCTGTGTAGTTGAAGTGCTGCTCATAATAGAGAATCTATAAAAATAATTAATTTTAAAAAGTTGTGCGTTAAGAGCAAAGTTTGATTCATTAGTTCTGACACTGTTGGCTTTGTTACTATTTCAAAGCTGCATCTTAGCGGTTAATTAAAATAAAAAATAAAAACATACAGTATCTGTGGAGAGAGCATACAACAAATTTGATTATGGACCAGTTACAATACCGCATTCAATTTACTCACTCAGTGTTACTAAAACATCTCTCCTCTGTGTGCACCTCTGACTGAACGCCATTTCCTCTTAGGACCTCTCCAGAGTTCTAAATTATTTCATAGTGGATTTCGAGGTATGTTTTAGGATCATTGTCCTGTTGTAGAAGCCATCCTCTTTTCAGCTTCAGCTTTTTTACAGATGGTGTGATGTTTGCTTTCAGAATTTGGTATTTACTGGAATCCATTCTTTCCTCGAATTGTGCAATGTTGCCTGTGTTGCATGTTGCCTGTGTTGCATGTTGCCTGTGTTGCATGTTGCCTGTGAGATAGAAGTGATTTCCTATTGCAAGAATGTTGATGAATTGCTCTTACGCCTACTCCTAAAAGTCTGACAAAAATGGTCACTCTACTACTCGGAGAAGCTTAGTAAATATATAGGCACATGTTTCCCAGGACCCCTACTGATGTCTCAGCTTGCATACCGATACATTCAGATTCCTCACACAATAACAGGGTTCAGAACTGAGGCCAGGGAGAAAAACAAAAAATAAAGCATGTTTTCTGAAACATTTTATTCCGTTTCCCTTTTAATTCTGTTGGGCGTGAGAATGCATCAGCACGTCACTCACCACAAACAACGCAGCAATTAGCATTTACAATGAAACTGTGGATTAGGAGTTATTTGATTTTCGAATGTTTTACACAAGACAATAAATTTGAACTTGATAAAAGTTTGTGGCTTTCAAATACAAGTACTATAGTATGTATACATATGCCGAGCGTCACATGATCACTGCGTTAATAGTTCTTCTTGCCCTCATGCTGTAAAATTGTGGGTAATAGTCCCTCATGCTGTCAGTAAATCTACTGCAAGTAAAGTAAATAATTAAGAAAAAATATGTTAAAAACGGCGTAGCAGTGCAGGAGATCAATCTGTTTAACAACAAAGCAATGTCGCATTTCCAGGAAATCCTCAAACGGGGCAAAAAGCAAATGTCCTAGAGGTTTCTTGTTAAAGATTCCAGTTTCCAGAGTCCCTGACTCGGTCAGACAGCAGTGTGTGTGTGTGTGTGCGAGATAGAGAAAGTCATCCTACATAATAGCCCCCCTCCTCCCATCTTGTAAAGTGCAAGTTAATTCGTTTTATTTTTGCTTAACATTTTGTATTAATAACTTTCATATGAATGATTGCTTTGGATTATAAACACACTTCCAAAATGAATTATGCTTGCAATCCAAGGTTGTGTTTGCATCTGAATAGAGTCCGAGTCATTTACATAAAACTTGCATGTGTATTGGTTTTACGATCAATAAAATCCATTGTGACACGATGATGTCACAATCGCTACCAGGACAGAACGTAGGACCCAAACTCAGAAGAAAATAAAACACAGGGGATCACAGTTGATCTGAGCGGATCAAAACCCACGGTTCAGCATGCACGTGACCCGCAGATTAATTGCTAATTTTTTAAACTTGCTGATTAAACGTTCAAAGATTACAGAGTGATTCTACCGATAGTGATCTCGTATGGGAGCATATTGGCTTCTCCGTAAAATATACTGATGATGGCAGAGTGATGGAGGAAACGGTTACAATGTGTAGGCACTGTGAAAGCGGCAATACATCGAGCATGGCCACGCATCTGAAGTGACGTCACCCTGGTGTTCTGTCAGAATGCAAACCGCAACAAGCACAGCAAGCTCACCATTGCATTTAAGCAGCCCTCTGCACCAGAATCAGAGCGGGCTACAGCGATTGCTGCAATAAAAATCTCTATAGATTTGCTAGACATGAGGCCATACTCCGTTGTGGAAAACAAAGGATTTATTTTCCGCTAGGACGAAATACCCACTTCAGCATAAACTTTACGAACAGGATAAAATCCTATAGCCTTATCAGATGCATCCTCTATTGCGATCGCCACAGATGGGTGGACATTAAGGTCTATAGGAAGCTACGGTGACTGCACACTACATCACAGCAGATGTGAATCTTGCGCTACAGACACGCTGCATTTACAAGGGTCACACAAACAAATCTAGGGCAGTGATAGAAGCGGTAGCATAGTGAAAGTTAAAGAGGCACAATGCATGTAAGCAATAGCCCGTACGCCACAGTTAATGCCAGAAACCAAGTAAATTCAGTGACAGAACATGGACTGCCCCAGTGAGAAAAAAAATACACTTTAGTGTATTACAAATATATTGACATCTTCAATAGTACATTGCAAATATACTAACAAAAAGTTGTACCATCAGTTAAAATATAAAAAGTAGACTTACATCATGCTTTTACCAAATTTTGCAATTAAACTTTAAACATACTTTAAAATATTTCTATCATCGTACACTTTCCAAAAATATATTATAGGAAAATATACTTTAAGTGAAAGGTTGGTCGAATTTCCAAAGTACACTTATTTAAATTTTTTCAATTTATTTTTAGTAAATTTTTTAAGAAACATGCTTGAAATAATCATTGTACAAATGTACAAAATGTAGAAATTAGAATACAAATTTTAATATACGGTAGTCTCAGTATATTTTCAGTTAAATTTAAAATGTAATTATTAATGCTTATATTTAGTGCACTACTCTCTCTCTCTCAAACTCGTTTTTTGCGCACCGAAACTAATTTTTGTGCGTTCAAGATGTAAGCTTGCACTTTCGCTCTCTTTCTGAGCGCTCACCATCATAAAGCTGTACGATTGCACAAACCGCAGCAGCGCTCTAACGCTGCAACTATTCCAGCCAACTAGAGACTAGAATCGGCGCAACACCAGCCAATCAAAAACTAGAGGCGGGCACATTGTGACTGTCTGTTTTCTGATTGGCTCCAAAGTTCTTCTGCTTCTAGTTTGAATTAACGGCTGGAAGCTGCCTCATCGCCTGCGTTAGTTCCTATCGTTATTTCATTTTCATCGTCATAAGGTAAACTTTTGTTGGGTAACTTGTAATTAAGTAAATAGTTTAAACTATGTAATGTATTGTTTAATGTGTTACTCCTAAATCTTGTGTACTTTCCCTCTGGTATGACGTTCCGTAGCTCTCGGCCTGTTTGGAGTCCCTGTATATTCTAATACTAATGCCTGTCTTTGTTCGGACAACAGTTTACATTTTATTTTGAGACAACCTGACGTTTTGCTGAACACAAACTATAGTAGTGCTTTATTGTAACCTTGTGCAAATTAAATCTGTTGTACTCATAAATAAAATCTGGCTCAGTAATGTAATGTGATGTAATGTGTTTCAAAAACATGGTATAGTGTATAAAATGCATTCAGCATGTGTAAATTGTCCTAAACACCTTTAGTGTACTTGTATCACATTTGCAATACAGATGGAAGACTGTGTGTATTATATTATATAATAAAGTATATTTCTATTAACCACAAAGTGTACTTTTTTAGTATTTGTAATTGGCCAGAAATATAACAGAATGCTACTGCTGCAATAAGAATATATGCATAGTATATTAATCATGTATTTGTAACACAGTAAGAATTGCTGTAATGTACTTATACATTAAATATATACTTAAAGTATATACTTAGTACAATTTAATTACAACTTAAATACAATTTGTTCCAAAATAGCAAACTTCAAGTATACTAGTCATTAGTCTGGAGCAAGTACACTTAAGTATGCTTTGGCATGCTTGGATTTAATATACTTGGCATACTTTTTTTTTTTTACTTGGGTGGTGCCACAGTTATCTTGCTTTGCACATGAGAAATATAGCAGTATATGCGCCTTCACATTGCAAACATGGCGAGACTCTATAGGAACTGAAGTGGCAGGCACAGCAAGGTAGTCAGGGGGGTGTTCTCCACTGCAAGTCACAGTGACTGCTAAGAGGTCCACTCTCTCCTCAGGCAATGTGGAAATCCTCGTCTTTAAAAAACTTCTCAGTAGAATATTTAGTCTCCTTTCAGGTCTCAGTTGTGTTTTGTTTTTTTTACATGCTGCACTTTAACAACTGAGTATTGAATGTTTTATTTTTAAGTTTTATTTATTTGGCTGGTTATTTCTTGATTTTATTTTTGTTAAAACCATAGGTTCCATTCTGTAGGTTGTGGCATTTTTTGATGATCCGAAAAAATGAACCAATCCGTGACTCCAGAACCATGATATGATCCAAGCGGTGATTTTTGTGATATTCATACATATACAGTATTGTAGGGTTGCGCAGACCCCCAACTAAGAGCAAACACTCGATCACATTACAGAACCTCTTCCCCAGACATCATGGTGCCATCCCAATAACCTTATTTCATTCAGGAACATAAAGGAGAGGTTGTAAAACTAAGCTGCAGGATCTTAACCAGGCATGGGACACACTGGTAACGTTCTGTTCCGTTCTGTACCCGAGCACGGTTTCTCCCCCTCCCCAATCCCCCCGCAGGTCTGCGTTCACACTGTAATAGCGATTGTGATCCCGGGGACACTTGCTAAGTGAGAAACTAAGAAAGAAGAAGAAGCGCTACTCGGGTCATGATCTGTGTGACACCTGTTAATGCTCCGTGTGGAGGTTTTAATTTTTATGACAAAAACAACGACACTGTAAACAACATGCCTACTGACACATCTGTCGCGCGACTCAGAGGGTGAAATGAGCGCGCGCTGCACGGACACAGCACGAGGCACTGAGGAATGACTTTACATCTCTACTCTGTAAGGTGAGGAATCAGGTGTGTCCACATTCTCTTCTGATTCCCAGTCAAATAGAAATAAAGTGCTCATTAAACATTACTTTCTTTAGTCATAGCACATTTAAAATGTTTACTTTTTTATCATAAAAATAGTGTTTATGTACACTGTAAATTAATCACAGAAAGTAAACAATGAATAAATGCTACAAATAAATATAATGCCTGCTAGAATAAAGTTCAACAAATAGCATAGATACATATTTATTATTTATTATATCTAATCAAGCATTTTTCTGTTCTCCTCAGGATCATCTGGGTTTAGAGAGGGGTGGTGTGTGATGGCAGGATGTCCCTGTGACCAGGAGAGACCAGGAATGGACACTAAATACTCCTAATAAGAAGACAACAGTCCTACAAGAGAGATGCTTGTGCTCTTTTTTTCTCACCTTGCTATGTGTAGATTCTCAAACTTAGCCGAGATGCTGAAACTTAATTTAAAACCTCACCATGCATCAATGTTTAGTGTTTAACATGTTTTGTGTGCCGTGTGTTTATATTGTATTTTTGTAAATGTAAAAATAAATGTATACTGTAAAATCCAAGATGAGTGTGGGGGATTTGGAATAGAGACAAAGTACTGGATAGAGTGCAGAAGGTTTTATTAAACATTATTAAATAAAAATATAATCAAAGTAAATTTTGTAACAAAAGTAGCTGTCAAATAGGACAAAAAAATCGAAACATTAAAATGTAGCATATTTTATATTTACTTGTACTTGCATAGCAAGAGGGTGTGTGTTAATGAAATGAAGACAACAGTTGGTCCATCATCTGCATCAACATCCTATTCGATCTCTTGCTGTTCCTTCCTCTGTATCTGTAGTCAGAACTCCTCCATCTAAATCTGAGATTTCATGCAGACATTATGAGTCTCCTGCTCTTGCACTTCAGGTTTTGTCTCTTTCTTCTGTTGTTAGCTGGTCTTGTGCTGCTGTCAGAGGTCTCAGTCTGTGTTTCCTCCAGTGTCTGTCTGCAAGAAAGTATAAAGGCAAGAAATTAGCTGAAAGTTGCAACTATAACAGCTTGTACAAATGACATTTTTCCTCAATTTTGTCACAGCAATCACAGATAACCTGAAACTGTGTGTGGAGCTTATGTGGCTCATCAGCATCTCAGTGTTTATAAGTGTCTCTGAGATGTGTTGGAGAATATACATGAAGTTTATATACAACATTTGAGTAAAGAGTAGCTGTAACTCTAATAGCTACATAAGCACAACACTGGAGTTGATGACATTCTGCTCTTCTGAACAGTGAAATGATCTGAGGYCTTAAAGTGAGCAGACATGAGGAGCATTCAGAGTGAACTTTACTGTGAGCTAATGTGAAAGGATCATCCTGTATATATTATTATATGCATTTAAATGTCACCACGAGATCCACAGTTACCTGGAGATGTGGTGATAATATGAGACTCTCTKTAACAGTGTTAATAACAGGAGTTAATAGTATTTAATATGAACTCACCGCTCACGCGCAGGCTCTCTGCTGGACCAGGCTCCACGCTGTCCGGTTCCCATGATGAAGGTAGATGTTGTTGTGGGTCAGAGGGGTTCCGACTCGATCACACTGGATGGTTTTTATCCTATTGTTGATCTTTTCCTCACTTCAGTATCGCAGCGCGCGCTGTGTGCTGCACGAGCCGCAGAGTGTTTAACTCTGCACGGCACTGCTCAGTGCTGCTGTACGCGCGCGCGTGCGTCTAAATACTTACAGATACTTCCATAAATATCGGAGTTTTTATGTGTAGTGTCCGATTATCCATTCTTCAGCAGCCACGTTTGTTTGTGTACGGAATCGAACTGGAACTACGTCACTTCCTGTTTTGAGCACGAGCGCGTACTTATGTCCCGCCTTCCGTTCTCGGGAAGGTGTGAATCGTTCCAGAAACCACCTCTGCAATCGGTCCAGGGAATCGTTCCCGAGGGCGGAACGATTCGGAACGATTACATTCTCACAGACAAAAATCAACTGGTCCCCCAGTGTGAAAACGCCCTTAGTTTGCTGGGCTTGAAGCTACACTAAAGACAGATGCCTCAAACTAGACCTAAAACCATTGTGTAAATTGGCGACCCTGTAAACAAAGCAGACAGTTTTACAGCTTCACCCCGAGTTGGAAACCACCAAGTCACACTTTGACCATCTCAGTGACCCCAGGACACATGCGTTCTCAAAATGGCTTTCAATGAACAAAGAGGAATACAGCAGAGACATTATTTAAGCAATCTTTAATGGTGCCAGTAGGATAAAATTGCTAGAAACATATATTCAGTATGTTTTATATCTGTTTGTTATGTTTGTTTATTCTACATAACTTTAAAAGGTATTATTAGCATTTACAAACACGGTTTATTGAACAAAGCTATAAATTAATGTGTAAGATAGGGGATGTGTGGTATCGATTGAAAGCTTATTTTATTCAAACAACAGTGATGTACACGGAAAATTGGTTGCATGAACAATAGCTCATGTAAAATTACTTTATAAAAGGTTATTAAAAGTGTAATCGGCTTGGCCCCACGTGACAGCCGTAAACCCGGGCTAATGTATGCACAAAAGGGGGAACCAAGTGAGGCGTGGCGAAGCCCCGCAACCACATCCGATTAGTCCAATCATCCGTGGGACGGACTGTCACACAGGGACAAAACTCAGTGTCCGGACTCGTCCAAACACCTTCTTTCACACCTTCTTTCGTCATCATGTGCATCTGAAGAAAGCAAGCTCGCCGACTTCGCTGACGTCATCCACTCTTCGAGGACTCTCAATGAGACTTCGTGCCAGAATTGCAACGAAGAAACCCACTAAAGAAGTTCCAGAGCACGCCATCGGTAACCAGGCAACCAAGCCTCACCGAAGGGCTTTCCTGAAAGACGTCATTTCAACCAGAGCACCAACCAATCAGCAACACCGTGATTCCCTTCACCGGAGGTGAACCATGAGAACGAAACGTAACGCAAGTATACAAACAATGTTGCATACCTTGCTGAAAATGGTGCTCGTTTCATACCAAAACCGTAAGATTAAACCCAAGACTCTGCTCTTGTGACTTTCTTTGGTCTAGATGAACTTCCTTAACTTTCACCCTGCAACCGTTGGTATGTTTTGTGTGTGTGTGTGTGTGTGTGTGTGTGTGTGTGTGTGTGTACGCGCGCGTGTTCAAGTAGCATAGCTTCATGTAACGTAGATTAGTTCAAATAAATTCTTGTTTCTTTATAAAGAACTGTTGTCTTGGTCATGTATTTTAAAGTTTAAACATTGGCCCAGATCTTACGTTACCTTGCTCATAATTAGGTAAATACCAGATTTTGTATTATCGTCGTTGGATAAACAGAATTGGTAAGTTACACTAAATCATACTAAACGCTGGACGGATAGGTGAAAAGTGTACGCTATAAATTTTAATTAAAGTTTAACAAAATTAACTCTAATCCTTAAAGATTCGATTCACTTCTGAACCAGAGCTGAAACCCTACATAAATGGAATTGAGCATTGTCTCCCCATTTAAAATACTACAGTATATACATTTACACACATTTTATATATATATGAACAAATTTTAGTCTGATACAGAAGT
The DNA here is from genome assembly GCA_003987875.1 of Clarias batrachus. Classification (NCBI taxonomy): domain Eukaryota; kingdom Metazoa; phylum Chordata; class Actinopteri; order Siluriformes; family Clariidae; genus Clarias; species Clarias batrachus. The sequence continues at coordinate 50,771 of QMIH01000602.1, read as the reverse complement.
GGAAAATTTATGCCACCAAGCCAGTCAGGTAGACCAGCAAAGATTTCAGTCACACTGGCAGGAAAATTTCCACTACAAGGAAGAAACAAGCTACTTCAGTTAAAATACAGGCTTCTCTGCAAGAAATTGATGTGACTGCAAAAAAAATATGCACAGAGAATTCAGTCAGAATTGAAGGAAAGATTAATGCAGCATGTTATCAGAAAGCATTGAAAGTCAATCTGCATTAATTAGCCAAGAAGCGGTGCATGGGATGTACCTGGACTTTTCAACATAACGATGATCCAAAGCACATGGGGGGACAAACCACTGACTGGCTACAACGGTAAAAAGTGAAAGTACTGAAAAGGGCCATCACAGACCCTTTAACTAGGAATTTATACGACAACCTTGAGGCTTTTTGCCAAGAATGGCCAGTTTACAACCTAAAAAAAAATTCGTATCCACAACCATTACAGTCATGGCCAAATGTTTTAATGATGACATAAATATAAATTTTCACCAAGTCTGCTGGTTCAGTTTTGTCAGATGTTACTATGGTACATGTTACTATGGTCCATGTTACTATGGTTGCGAGCACAATTCATTCCGAAAGCTGACTCGTATTTCAAAACACTCGTAAATCAAAGCGGATTTTCCCATAAAAAATAATGGAAACTCAAATTATTCATTCCATAGACCAAAAAACTAAATACATAAAAATAATTAATACAAAATATAAAGTAAAAATAAAACAAATTAACCTGCACTTTACCTTAAATTTTTTTTTTAAATCCCATCAGATAAGTGTTGGTTGTGCGTGAGTGTTTGTGCTCGTGCATGTGTGTCAAGCTAAACGAAGAGGAGGAATGAGCCCCTACCCTCTCTCCCAATTCTAGTCTTACACAGGTACTCTTCCTCCTCTCTTATTTGAGATTCTCAAACACGCATTACTCGCAATCCAAGGTTCCACTGTATACTAAAGTATAATTACAAGCATTTCATAAGTGTTAAGCTTTCATTGATGATTACTTTAGGTTTATGCAAAGAGTCGATATTTGCAGTGTTGATGCTGTTTTTCAAGACCTCTGCAATTCGCACTGGCATGCTGTCAATCAACTTCTGGGCTGCCACCTAACTGATGGCAGCCCATTCTTACATAATCAATGCTTGGAGTTTGTCAGAATTTGTGGGTTTTTGTTTGTCCAATGCCTCTTGAGGATTGACCACAAATTCTCAATGGGATTAAAATCCAGGAAATTTCTTGGCCATGGAGCCAAAATATTGTAGTTACCACTTTTGCCTTATGGCAAGGTGCTCCATCATGAGAAAATGCATTGTGCATCACCAAACTGTTCTTGGTTGGTTAGAAGTTGCGCCGTAGGATGTTTTTGTACAATTCTTTCTCATGGCTGTGTTCTTAGGCAAAATTGAGAGTGAAGCCTTAGCCTGAAAAGCAACACACACACATAAATGGTCTCGGGATGCTTTACTGTTGTCATGACACGGGAGTGATGTTAGCATACATTTCAAGAAGGGCAGGAAAGGAGCCACCTCTCTCTCTGAAAAACATCAGAGACAGACTTCTGCAAAAGGTACAGGAATTGGACTGCTGAGGACGAGGTAAAGTCATTTTCTCTGATGAATCCCCTTTCTGATTGATTGAGACTTTCAGAAAAAAGGTGACCGTAACCATCAGTCCTGTGTCATATTAACGGTAAAGCATCCTGAGACCATTCATGTGTGGGGTTGCTTCTCAGCCAAGAATAAATATTGATTTGCATATAATTATTGTAACTGTGAATAAAAGCCTTTTACACTTATTAAAATCTTGTAATTATAATCCAGTACACCACAGTAACATCTGATGAAAATATCTAAAAACATAAATTCAGTTTGCTGCTTTGGTATCTGTGTCATTCTCAAAATGTCTGTCCAAACTTTTGGGAGATGCCAATAGGCTGAATAAGATGCTCAGGAAAGCAAGCTCGATTGTGGGACTCAATCTGACTCACTGGAGACTAAACTCAAATATTCAGACCATATTGAACAATGACTTTCACCCACTCTGAGGCACCAGATCTTGGTGCCTCACTTCAATGCCACTTAAATGCCTACAGATGTGTGAAGACCAGTTTTCTAGTTTCGCCGTCGCACCTCACGGCGACGGTGTGCAATTGCTGGCTTTAACGACTGAGTGGCGCTATATAACTATAGACCGACGCGTCAGACCTTATTTCATTCTCAAGGATTAATGAGCCGCAGCTCCTTTAGAGCTGCACGTAGTAGCGGATAAAATCAAGTGTAACATTTTACTTAAACAAATTCATAATAACAATACTAAAATTACAGTACAAATGTAGAATTAAATTTTATTAGTATCGAATTTAAGCAAAGTAAATGTTAACACAGTGAGCCTTTAGATTTTATCATGTGTAATTAGAAAGCCTACGAGTGTACACTGTAAACCATAATGCTCAAAGTAATTAAACACATTAAGTACTGTTTACTTCGCTTTCGTGGCGCAATAGTTAAGTGTCTCGCCTATCATGTGGAAGACCCCCGGTTTGATTCCCGCACAGGGTTGCAATATACATTTTTTTATTTGTTCAACAAACTCAACAATTTATGTTTCCAATTTTAAATAAACAGAACTATCATTAATTTAAAAAAAACATTTAACTGATTACCTCAAATATTTGGCGTTTTGCCAACTTAATCGGGTTTACAGTGTAGGGTTTTGGGTCATCTTAAATGTTGTGTTCTTTAAATTTGTAGTAGATAATACCGAAATAAATTAAACTAAATTACTATAAAATTAAAACATTGTCAGGACGTGCTACTGTGTAAGCAGATGTCATTGTCATTCAGCCCCGCTTGNATGGTGGCTGAGTGGTTAGCACTGGTTTTAATTTCAGTGTCGGGTCTGTGTTCATGGAGTTTGCGTGTTCTCACATTGTTTGGTGGGTTTCCTCTGGTTTCTTCCCACAGTCGAAAGACATGCAGATTAGGCTGTGTCGTGTTCCCAAATTGCCCGTAGTGTGTGAATGAGCATGTGAGTGTTGACTCTCAGAGGGAATAAATACAATGGTCACCATTTGGCCTCTCTAGTTGGACTACAGAGGTTCCTGGATGGATGGATGGAGGAATTGTGATTGTGTAAATCTTCTTTGCAACAATGACAATTTGTTGAAAGCACTATACAAATAGAATAGAATAGAATTGAATGGAATTGAATTCATTATTTAGCAATTATATTTCCACATAGTGCCAGACAGGTTTGGACAGCTTTTTCCCTTAATAAATAAAATCATCATCATCATATTAAAAAAACAACTGCATATAAAGAAGGGCCCCAAAATGACAGACAACATTACACAGACCATGAAAAATATATGCAGCTCTTCTGATGTCACATGATAGCATCAATGATGATGGGACTACTGACATCTTTACAAATATATCTTTAAGAAATATATATAATCTAATGAACAAGTATTAATTACAGTACTTGAAGGGCAGAGAGATGTTTTTCTTCTCATGAGAACAAATGAAAAAATTGACCTTTTTAATCATAACTTTAGATTATTGTGAAATTAGCATTTTTCAAAAACACTTTTTGCTAATTTTTACCAAGAGTGACAATAAAAACAGTGTAGTACATAATATGCATGTACACGGTTAGATTTAATAATAAGAACGCTGAAGCACTTTATGTATTATGCCAATAAACAGATTGGTAAACACGTTCATGTATTCTACAACGTTATATTCCATTATGCAAATAAGCCTATGCTGATTGGTAGATTTCTTCCGTTTATGCTTCAAAGTCCATTGTGCTAATTCATTTTGAAAATAATTTTTAGATAATTGGTGAACTTCAGTTGCTAGGTAATTTGTGCATAATTTATGCAAATTGTTTGTTTATTTAAATGACTGTTGCTACTTGGTGAACACAAACCTGTATTTTACATTTGTTGTTATGATTAGATTTATGTGGGTCATGCTCATATAGCTTTCAATGTTGGACTATTCTAAAGTGGCCTTCTATGAGCCCTGACCTGAATCCTATTGAGCATCTTTGGAAGGAGCTGAAACATGCTGTCTGGAAAAGGCACCCAAGTTTGGCCTTTGTTGACCTCGTCGAACGAGTACTCCTCACTCCTCCGGTTTTATGGACGTCTCTCCACGTCTTCAGAGTAACTGTCAATGAGGAATCGTTTGATTGCAGTGATTGCCTCAAAAGGTTGTGCAACAAACTATGTCTGACTGTCATTGGTTAACATTCATAGAATTCTTATTTATTATTACTTTTGTCAGATTAAAGTTACTGTGACCATTGTGAGTTTTTCTTTCATTGACCAAACAATTTTGTCCATGTGTGTAGATACTCCTCAATCATACAATTTAGTCTGCAGCAAGACAGGCCCTGAGTCTGTCAGGGATTACGTAAAGATAAAGAAGGATTTGAGGTACCCTACCTTCACCAAAGGTCTGTGGTTAGTTCTACAAGATTTTTAGTTTGGAACAACCGACCTGCCAAGTTCCTTGAAAAACTGTGTGCAAGTCTACCTAGACGTATTGCTGTTTTGCTGGCAAAAGATGGTCATACCAAATATCCTCTTCTGTTCATTTACTTAATTTGTTAAATCTAGTCTTTTTGTCTGTATTAATCTATTATTAGAAAGCGTTCTTACTTTACATTATTTGTACACACAGTAAAAAATTTGAACACATTCTAATTCAATGTTTGATTAGTTACCAATGATTTATTTTCTACATTTTAAAACAATACTGGAAAACTATGAAATTCATGTTGCAATAGGTGATAAAATAACTGACTTTTATTACTTAAAGACACGAAGGTCAGCTGTTCTGGAAGAGTTCTTGCAAAAACAGTACTGTCAAGTGTATTTAATTATAAATAAATAAATGATTAAACTAACTCTCATGAAGACCATCACAGGAGGTCAAGATCTAGCCTTATCTCTGCTGCAGGAAACTACACAGAAACCACGAATTAACAGCACCACAGATTAGAGCCCTTATGAATGCACGAGTATAAGAACCAGATACATCTCAAGAACTGTTCAAATGAGATTACTGCATATTTTGGATGCCTTCAGCATGGGTTTACAGAAAATGTAGATGTAGAAAGAAATAAAAATCAGGAAAGACCATGGAATTAAAAAGTGCCTTACTTACTGTATGTAAATACATACAGGTGCATCTCAATTTATAATTGAAGTGTTTCTTTAATATTAAAATTATTATGGCTTACAGCTAATGAAAACCCAAAATTCAGTACACTGGAACCTCAGATTGCGAGTAACGTGGTTTGTGAGTGTTCCGCAAGAAGACTTTACTAAATTTTGACTTAAACGAACAAGTCTGGGTTACGAATACCGAGTACAGTGGAACCTTGGATTACGAGCATAATTCGTTCCGGAAGTGGGCTCGTAAACCAAACGGAATTTTCCTATAAGAAATAATGAAAACTCGATTCATTCTACCGCCCAAAACAATAAATATATAAAAATTATTAATACAATATATAAAATAAAAACAAATTAACCTGCACATAATATTTAACAAAAGTAAAAATAAATCCAGACAGCTAAGTGTTTGTGCGCGGAGGTGCCGTGTATTTGTGTGTGTGTGTGTGTGTGTGTGGAATTAGCCCCTCGCCTCGTCTTAAACAGTAAAACTCCTCCTCCCTCCCCCCACCTCGCTTTTTAAGTTTCACAACTAACATACACAATGCAGACACAGTTTTAACGGGGAAAAAAAAGAAATCTCTCTAATGATACTCGCGTGGGCATACTAATGGAATCACTGCTGTAAAGTACAAAATAACAAATGAACCAGCACCTTACCTCTGAAAAGAATCGCGACCGAGCTGAGTTTTCTGTGTAAATAAAGCGAGTGTGTGCAGCCGGGGAGTGTGTGTGTGTGGGTGTCAAATTACGCGCACACGGTACACATGAGTAAAGTGTGTATGTGTGGCGCAGTGTCAAATTACGAGCGCGCACACACATAGGAAAGAGAGGGAGACTTGATTATACCACTAAGAGACGAGCACTAAGATGCAGCAGGAGAGACGATTACCCATAATTCCGCAGCGCAAGAGAGAAAAATCATTGGCTCAGTTGTGATCACTTGCCGCTCGGTGTCAAAATAAGAGTCGCATGCGTGATGCATGATACTCGGCACTTGTAAACTAATACTTGCTCGGTTTCACCGAGTACAGTGTATTACACAATTTTTAACAGACACCCACACACACTAACAAGTCACATGTCTCACACATACACATCACACACAAAATAATACACACATCACTCATGTTAACAATCAGACTCACATACACACAACACACAATAATGCACTCAACAAATATGAAATATTTAGGGCCCAAACTGACATTAGCCCTGTATAGTATGTGACGTATGCAGGCGATGGAGCAGGGTGCCTTGGCCCGTCATCGTTGCTTGCAACTATATTTTATTTTATTTTGTGTTTGTGTGTGCGTGTACAGCGCATATGTACTGTTTATTACAACACGTGTGCGCGCTTGTGTAAAGCAAAATTTCTTGTTTATTTTCCCGATAAAACAAAGTTTCCGTTGTGCGTGAGCGCGTGTGCGTGAAACTCAAACAAGAGAGGAAGAAGAGTTACTATGCAAGATGAGGAGAGGGAGAGGGGAGGGGCTTATCCCTCTTTAGCTTCATACACACACACACACACACACACACACACACACACACACACACACACACACACCTGCGCAAACGGAAACATATTTTGTATTAATTATTTTTACGTATTTATTTTTTTGGGCTGTGGAACGAATAATTTGAGTTTCCGTTATTTCCTATGGGTGTGCTTTCGGAACAAATTATGTCCGTAATCCAAGGTTCCACTGTATCTCTCAATTTGAATATTATTTAAGAATAATAAAAAAGAAAAGATTTTAGCACAAATGTTGGAAGGCAGAAAAGTATGAATATGTACAGCATTCACTATTTGGTCGGGACTCGCTGCCCATGAATTACTGCAGCAATGCCATAGGGCCGATCAGTCTGACACTGCGGAGATGTTATGGAAGCCCAGGTTGCTCTGATAGCGGCCTCCAGCTCTTCTGCGTTGTTGGGGCCAGTGTCTCTAACAGTTAATCTATCAGTTATCTGAGCACCTTTTTCACAATTTTGAATTTTGGGTTTCCATTATCTATAAGCCAGATTCAAAATTAGAAGAAAAACTCTTGAAATATATCATTTTGTGTGTAATTAATCTATAATATGTGGGTTTCACTTTTTAAATTGAATTACTGAAATACATGAACTTTTCGATGATATTCTAATTTATTGAGATGAACCTGTACATAGATACACGCAAGCTTACATTTAACACTAAGCTACATATTTAGGGCCAAGCATCCAACCATTTATGAGTCATCCAAAACAAACTGCAAAGTATGGGGTAGGAGAGGTCATATGTACGACCATGCTCACACTCACTGCAAGAAGTAAAAAACTTACTTTTTTGTTTGTTAAGCCTGAGAATTAAGTTCATTAGAGAAGTAATCTCAGTTCACTGGGAACTAAGTTCATTAGAGATAAGAACAACTTGCATGTTGTGCAGACAACTGCTTATAATTTACTTCTGACAACTAATAATAAATTAATGTATAGTTTATATGAGCAGGGCAAGATATTAAAGCTGCCACAAAAGATAACTACCTAGCGCCACAATTTACAGTTAAATTAAAGTGTAGCATTCTAACACAGCTTTAAGACAACACAATAAAATAAAAGTCCAAGATGTGTACATACCAGCTTTTTGTTTTTACTCTCATCCTCATTTGATTTCCTTTTAGGTTGCTTATTGGGGTCCTCTGTACCACTTCCTTGCTGATCCATTTTTGAGGAAATGCGCCCCTTCAGATCTTAAAGTGTCCGTCCTATTTATAAAGTATCCAGTTCTGCCGACTTCAGGACACGTTCTTCAAAAGCCATTCCATAGAAGAGGTTTGAGAAAATTATTCTGTGATATTAAGAAACCCAAATGTTGATAATGGATGCTTCAAACGCAGCTTTCACCAGTTCAGCACTACAGCTTCAGTGTTCAGGAATCTGTCAGAGAATAATTTATTATTTTATTATTGTAGGTAAATCTGAATGTTTTCCCAAAGCAGTTATTTTACAGGCCGTAATGACGTAATGCTTTCCTAAAACGCGGTCATTAAAATCAGACAACTAATCTATAGTCTAAGATTCATGATGGCCATATCGTATAAATGCAGCGCACACACACACATTTAATTACACACATCTGGTTAGGTAATTACAAAGCTCTTAAAAACATTAGTACAGCAGAAAATGACACACTTTCTAAAAACTTATTTAAGAAATATTTACTAATGGGTAGGTCCCCCTTCTTCACACCACCTTCACCAGGCTGCTGTCTATTCAGGTTGGGTCAAAGGTTTCATGCTTTTGGTGGCTAATTCTGACCGTACAGTCGGTGTGCTTCAGTGGAACTCAACAATCATCAGCCTAAACCACGGGTGGGCAAATTCGGTTTTAGAGAGTTGCAGTACTGCAGATTTCAGCTCCAACCCTGAAAAACTACTCACCTGCCTGTAGACTTAGTGATCCTGAAGACCTTGATTAGCTTGTTCAGGTGTGTTTGATTAGGGTTGGATTTGAACTCTGTAGGTCTCTAGGACGGAATTTGCCTACCCATGGGCTAGTCTGATGATTGTTGAGTTCCGCAGAAGCACACAGAGAGTAAGGTCAGAATTAGGCACCACAAGCATGAAATGCTGGACTAGACCTTCAACTGTTCCAATTTGTTAAAACTGTGCCCATTTCCTGTTTTTGGCTAACAAATGTGGAACTATGGTCTCCTGCTGTTGTAGTCAATCCACATCAAAGCTTGACATGTGTGTGTGCGCCAAGATACTTTTCTGCTTCTCACAACTGTACACAGTGGTTCCCTCAGCTCAACTCAGCCTGGCTCAGTTCTTCCTAAAGTATTGGTGCTCATAACCCCCCCCCCCCCTCCCCCCTCCTTTATTTTGTAGCATTGTGTGTAAACTCTTTAGACTTTTTGGTGTGAAAATTCCAAGAGAACAGCAATTTTAGAGATGCACAAACGAGCCTGTCCAGCACCAAAATCATGCCAGAAAAACAAACAAACTTACAGTTACACCTATTCTAATGGTTGCTGTGAACATTATCCGAAGCTGCGGAGTGTATCTTTTTTTTTAATGCACAGCATCACATGATTGAGTGATTAGATAATTACGCCAATGAGGTGGTTTAAAAGTGTTCCTCGGTGAGCGTACACGTCATTCAATCTTATCGACTGGAACCTTTAATAAACAACGTAACTCGTGAATTTAGTTATGTGGATCATGTAATACACAAAGCAGATTTACAACAAATATTCTATGAACAAATAACAGAGTTAGAAATTTGGTTCAACAGGCGGATATTAGTTAACTGCTTAATTACCCAGTCAGTAAGTTAGTTATTTAGCCAGTGACTCGTTTGGGTTTTTCTCTTATCGTCAACAAATTTTGCTGTGGAAGAATTCCAAGTGTCGTTATCCGATGGTTATATTGAATAGAATAAATGTTATTCTTGCCATTCACCATTAAATACGACTAGAAACGTTAAGACAGTATTCACATGTTTACATAAACACTCGTAATAAAAATGAAACAAATCAAAGGAAAATACGAACGATTTACAAAATCTCACCCAAAGCTTACCATATTAGTCAAACAAGGGCCACGACTGTTCCGCCTGCTGACGTTTCTGATTCGCCCCATGGTTCACAGAGTCGTCCCACAGAAAGGAAGTAGGAGTTTTCGATAGGCCATTTCCCAAGTAAAAACGGAAGTACGTAGAAATAGGATTAGAACCAATCAATACCAAATCTGCGTGTACATAAACAGTACTGCACACGCCCAGGCGCCATATTAGTATACTCAAAACGATTCCAAGTACCCCTGTCTGCGGCCTGCAGATCGAGGCGGGGCTAAATCTGAGGCGGGGCTACACTTGTCGCCCCGCCCACATATTTTCTTATTGGTTGTAAGCAGATGAAGGCGGGGCCGGGCTGCATGTGTCGTCCCGCCTACATAGTTTCTTATTGGTTGTAAGCAGATGAAGGCGGGGCTGAATCTTGGGCCGGGCTGCATGTGTCGTCCCGCCTACATAGTTTCTTATTGGTTGTAAGTAAGTCAATGACGTCGACGCAACGTTCCTCCCATAACTCATCTCATTGGTGGCAAAGTAATGACGTTTACCCTTCCATTTCTGGTGTTTTTTGCTGCATGGTGAGTGTGTGCACCCGCTACATTTTATGTGTAAATTGTTATTTAAGGTTTATAAGGTTTTTTTTGTCTTTGCTTTTTAATGCATTTGAGATTATGTGTCTTCCCCAGTGCATGCGTTATATGTCATGGATATAGTTACCATCTATAAATGTTAGTAATCGATGCATATCTATACAATTTGTCTGTGTCTGTATACTGTACGTCTGTCGCCGATGAAGTTTCACTGTAAACGAGCCTCGATGTAATAAGTGTATCTTTATTACAACAGCAACTGTAAAGGGACTAACATTACTGAGTTCGTTTAAATGTATTTTGTCCTCAGTAAATGAATATAAATTGTTTATTTTTTAATGTAGTCATTTTAACTTGTACTTTAAAAGAGCAAAATGTTAGGATTTATTTCTGTGAATAAGATCATTCTGCACAAGGTGCATGAAACCAGGGCTTGTTTTCTATAATGCAACTTCTATATATGCACAATTTAAATCATTTGATACTAAAGCCAATGATCTATTACTTCTATTTGCAGATTCTTGATGTTCACGTTCCCATTAATATTCCCTGTGCACCACATTTTCTATTTTGTTTAGCTTGTTTTGTTTTGCTGTTATTCTCTAACCTTTATGTTACCCCTCAATTTCTCTCTTTGTTTTCTTCACATAAACCAACAGCTCTTTTAAGAGCCATTTTTCATGCAAACATGCACTAAACAGTGTTAAGCAAGGGGCAGTGTGAGCAGTATTTAAAAGACTGCTGCAGCAAATGCCCTTTCTGCTCATACACCAGGATGCAACAGTGGGTGTACTATCACATCAAAAACCATTTCCAGTTGACAGTGCACCATGATGGTGAGTTTAACATTTTTTCTTTTGGCACTTTAGTTTGTTTACTATGGTGCTAAAACCGGCCAGTAATGCTCTGTGCATGATTTTTAATTATGTCTGAATTTGTAATGGTGTGTTTGTTTTATTTTACGGCAATATATCGGCTGATTATTGGTGCATCTCTACTTCATTGATCAAGGACCTTTCATTAAATCGCAAATAAATTTGCTTGTTATTTGACTGTCCACAGGCTAGAGTGAAATACAAATAAAGTTTAGTATAAGCAATTGTCTACAAATATATAATAATGACTATTTTTGTTTTGTTTTCATTTCAGATTTCATCTTCGACCAGATTGTTGTCGCTCTTTACCACATTTGTAAAAAGACCATGTGTAGTTTTTGTTGTTGTTTTTTTTAAGTAATGATTTGTTTTGTCTTTCTCATCACAGAAATATTGCACAGATCATRTCTCCTGGGCCTTGGCATGAATACTGTGTATGAAAACTTTTATTTACATAATATAAACATACCTCCTCTTTACTACTTTTCATTACAGGTCTGAAGAAGAAAGACGTGCAGCAAAGAGACTCAAGAGGCAAACTGAAAATAATGTAATTTAATTACACTTAATATGATTTTTTTTTTTGTCGTAATCTCTTAACATATGTAAAAGTATGTGTCTTCTCTGCTATCCTTTTATGCACAAAAGGCAATCATGACTCCTAAGTTGAAACTTTTGGATGTATGTCTCTTAAGTGCTGAAATACTGTCCTGTTTCATTCAAGCAAATGAAGGGTTTAACTTTTTACATATACTTTACAGTTACCCATGGAGATCTGGGAAGTTATACTCTTGGAAGTAATGCTACAGGTTGGAGATGCTGCCTACATGAATCTTTCGCTTACTTGCAGTTGCTTTAGTGCAATTGTAAACAGGACCCTGTTCAGACAGAAGGCGAACTATGCATGGCTTGACAGTAAGCATCTGTCCGTTTAATTTTTAATATTTTAATTTTGCTTATTGTATTTTTAAAGTTGTATCGTGGCTAACAATCCTAGATGAGTTCTGCTTTGTGTGTGTGTGTTTTTGGCTACAGGTGTTGTGAACTGGGAAAAATGGAGTGAAAGATCAAGGGCTGAATTACGGGTGCCTTTTTTAAATTAAAGAATGCAAAATGTGTAAATCGTTATTCAAGACCTGCTTCGGTGATTCTGGAAATGGGAAACGTGGTTGCCTCAGAGGATTTTATGATGGCACAGAGGACCCAGACTGCTGTTTCACGTGCCATTATTAGATTGGGATTACACAAAGAAATGTATAAATACCTGCTTTCTCCTCGATCAGAAAAAGTATCGTCTTAAATGAATGAATTTCATTTTTATTTAATTTTCATCATAATTCATTCGTGTCATAAATGTTTGTATTTATAAAAAATTCTGATGTTTAACAACCCTTTTCTATTCATTAACTTAATGAAATTTATGTATTATGGATTATTGCACACACTGTAAACCTGAATAAGTTGGCAAAACTAAAAATATTTGATGTAATCAGTTACTATAGTACTTACGATTACTTAAAATATCAAATTTGTTCAGCTAACTTGAAAAGCGTCATAAATACCAAAACTACCATCTATAAATACTAAATAAATATAATATAAATATAATAAAATATAAATACCAACTCATAAATGCCAAAAAGTTCTAAATACTCAAAAAGGTCTATTAATTTAACCTAATTGCAATTATTTAAGTTAACAGTACTCAATGTGTTTAATTACTTTGAGCATTAGGGTTTACGGTGCATTTATGTATTTTATTAACAATATTTTTTTTAAAAGATGTAAATAAACTCGATTGGTTGAGATTTTGATTTGTAGTCATGGATTGCCAGAAATGGAATAACTAAACAACGGAAAGATAAGTCTTGCTTGTAAATGTATGTAACCTTGGACCACAAACCAGTCATGAGCGTACATTTTTTTTTAAAAAATAATAATAGAGATTTGTACACATCTAAAAGCTTAATAAATAAGCAAAGAGTTCAGCGTTTGTATAAAATGTATAATTCATATAAGTATTGTTTCCAACTGCATATCTTGTTTATCGCTTTATCGTGGCAGCGACTTCAATCCATTTCACTAACTAATGAGATGAGTTGTGGAAGGAACGTTGCGTCGACGTCATTAACTTACTTACAACCAATAAGAGACTATGTAGGCGGGACGACACATGCAGCCCGGTCGAAGATTCAGCCCCGCCTTCATCTGCTTACAACCAATAAGAAAATACGTGGGCGGGGCGACACGTGCAGCCCCGCCCCAGATTCAGCCCCACCTCGATCTGCAGGCGCAGACAGGGGCTTCTCAAACGATTCGTTGCTTTTCTTAACGCTCCGGTATACAAATCGCGAAAAAAATAACTTATTTCTCCAAGTTAATTTTAGGGTTGCCAACCATGCTGTAAAATACGGAATCGACCAAAAAGTAAAAAATAAAATACCTGTTCTCATTAAACCGATATGGGTCGCTTTTTGTTTCGTATTTTTGTGTGAAATCTCTGGGAGAGAAATATTGGATAAAACAAAACCCCGCCTCTCCGTCAGAGTGTCTGTCATGTTCTATACTAAAACAGAGACCAGACAATGCCCTTCCTGTTGTCTTGGACATATTTCTATCACTGAGCACGAGAGGGGAAAATAAAGGAAAGAAAAGTTCATAATGATAACATTTGCGTGATCGTTTTTTTTTTTTCATATCACCGTGTGGCCCTGTTTATAATTTGTGAGAAGGACAGGGACTGACTGGGGAGAGGTCTCACTCAGGGGTAGGCGATTGAGAGTGAGGCAGCACTCTCAAGTACTAAACACTCTGTAGTGTAGATGGCTCTTTTTGCCAGAGAACCCCAACCGTTAAACCCCAAAGCATTTTTAGCCATTCTCTGATTTTACATTCACCATCTGGGTTTCATTAAATTTCCCAGTTCTAGGTGCCTCAATGTATACTGTAGATCGGATTTCTTACACAGGCACATTCCAAGAGGCCTATATGCTCGGCTTCTCACGCAAGTCTCCCATTATTTCAACCTGGGGTATCTTTTATTTCTTAAAAGTAGGGTACGTCACATAAAATCAGATAAAAATTTCTTCTACACCATCTACACTAAAGAGTGTTTAGTACTTTTTATATACTTCATCTTACTCTTCACATACGGATAGATGGGTAGGTTGGATCTCTGAAATGTGAAATTAATAGAAAATAAAATACATCTAAATATTATGTTAAAAGTCATATATATTTGTTGTTAGTTGTGTAGAGTATACCACTTTTGTGCTGCAAGTAATGTAGCCCGCTCTGCTGGCTCCCACTGCAGGTATATTTCACACCACAATTTGCTACACCAAAAAACACTACAATTTGCTAATTATTTGAATGATATTTTAACTGTTTTCTCAATCTTCTCAAATGTGCCTCAAATATGACTCATTATCTCTAAATCTCAGAGATACACACATTTACAGGGCTTATAAACTGTGCATTTGGGTTTTCTGATATGTCATGTAGAATTAAAGTCATCATTACTTTTAAAAAAATGTATGCAAAATGAATGACAATGCAAAAATGTAGAACTTACAAAATCTTCAAATTATTATGTATTATGTCCTTGATATAAAATGTATTTTTGCAGTTTTAACGCTTTCTGCTTTAGAACTGCAAAAATAAAATTCCCAAGGAAGTTTCTTTTTTAATCCACCATGCGTTCAATGAAGATATGTAGATATGTAGGTTGGTAACGACTAAACTTCATTTCAAAATTGTTTTGTAGTGGATAAATGTCAGTGGTTAGATAGTCCCTAATGAGCAAGCCGAGGGCGACAGTGGCAAGGAAAAACTCCCTGAGATGGCAGTAGGAAGAAACCTTGAGAGGAACCGGACTCAACAGGGAACCCATCCTCATTTGAGTGAAACAGATGGCATAAATTGATCTGCATTCATACTGTGTGTTAGGTGGCAGGCAGTTCAGTATAATAGTTGTTAATTGATGTTAATATGGAGTCCAGGTAATTATTGGAGGCTCAGGTAGACTTGTAGGAAATTCCGGTCCTGAACTATCGAGTGACTATAGCCAAGTCAGAAGACACAGCTGTCAACATCAGTTGAGGCCAGAACCGTCTTTATAGTAGAGTGAAACCGTCCCCAGACATCGGACGCATCTCAAAGAGACCCACAGGACATCCATTGTGACAAGATGTCCAACCAGAAGCGGGGCACCAGGATGAGTCAGGGAGGTCCAGAGGGCAGAGGGAGTCTGGATCAATGGCAGCTCAGGAACGACATGTGTAGCTCGACAGAGAGAGGGAAAAAGAGAGGAAGGGGGGAGTGCAGAAGAGGAGAGATAACAGTTAGGTATGGTCACAGTCATCTAATGTATAAGGTGAATGTATATTTTGTGTGAAGTGCAAGCAAGGACTCCGGCAACACTAACTATAACAGCATAACTAAAAGGGAGAGCCAGAAGGAAACACAGACATGAGGGTTCCCTGAGATGTAAAGCAACCAATCACCTCAACAACAAACCTGAGTGATCAATGAGAGTGGGGAAGAGAGCATCTAAACATGCCAGTTCACCATAATACTCTACGTCCATGAGTCCCCCAGATCGGCTCCTTTACCTAAGGTTAATCTATTTACAAAAATGCATGACTAAGTAAATAGTTTTTTAGCCTAGACTTAAACACTGAGACTGTGTCTGAGTCCTGAACACTATTTGGAAGGCTATTCCATAACTTTGGGGTTTTGTAAGAAAAAGCTCCGCCCCCTTCTGTAGTTTTTATAATACGCGGTACTGATAAGCAGACTGCGTCCTTTGATCGAAGTAGGCATGGCGGATCGTAAGACACTAGGAGTTAGACACTCAGGTACTGCGTTAACATTAACATTTAATGCTTTATATGTCAAAAATAGTATTTTAAAAATCAATGCAAAATTTCACAGGGAGGCAATGAAGTAAAGATAAGGTAGGGGTGATATGTTCGTATCTTCTGGTTCTAGTGAGGACTTTGGCTGCTGCATTCTGAACTAATTGAAGCTTGTTTATGGACCTACTATCCTAAATCCTGTTGAACACCAGACAGTAAAGCGTTGCAATAGTCCAACCTAGAGGTGATAAAAGCATGAACTAGTTTTTCTGCACCGTTTAGTGACAATATATTCCTTAACTTGGCAATATTTTTGAGATGAAAAAATGCTGTCCTGGTGATATTGTCTACTATATTGTCTTCAAATGAAAGACAGGAATCTATAATCACACCAAGGTCTTTTACTACTGTTGCACTAGATAGAACAGAAAGCCATCTAAAATTACCTTGTGATCTAAAATCTTGCTTCTAGCTGCATGCGGTCCTTTGACTAGAACTTCTGTCTTATCAGGATTAAGCAGAAGGAAGTTAATTAGCATCCAGTCTCTTATATCCTTTATGCATTTCACTTTAGCAAGCTGGTTTCTCTCATCTGGTTTTGCTGAGACATATAACTGTGTGTCATCAGCATAACAGTGAAAATTAATATCATGCTTACGGATTATATTGCCCAAAGAAAGCATGTAAAGGGAAAAAAGCAGTGGGCCTAAAAACTAACCCTGTGGGACACCAAACTCCACTAGAGAACATGCAGAATAATCACCATTTAAATCTACATACTGATAATGATCAGTCAAATAGGATCTGAGTCAGGAGAGGGCTGTTCCCCTAATTCCTACTACATTTTTTTAATCTGTGAAGGAGAATACTATGATCAATGGTGTCAAAGCAGCACTGAGGTCGAGTAACACAAGCATAGTTACGTAACCCTAATCAGAGGCCAATAGGAGTTTATTTACTACTTTAACGAATGCTGTCTCTGTGCTGTGATGAGGCCTAAATCATGACTGATACAGTTCATGTATGTAATTTCTATGTAGATATGAGCATAGCTGCTACGCTACTGTCTTTTCCTGAATCTTAGAGATAAAGGGGAGGTTTGATATTGGCCTGGAATTGGACAGCTGACCGGGGTTCAGGTCAGACTTATTAATTATCGGTTTAATAACTGCTAATTTAACAGATTTTGGAACATACCCAATGCTGAGTGAAGAATTAATTATTTTCAACAGGGGTTCTGTTATTTCTGGCACTATCTGTTTGAGAAAATGTGTCGGTATAGGATCAAATATACAGGTTGATGAATTTGCAGAATAGATGAGTGAAATTAGTTGAGTAAAGTATTCTAAGTTCTGATCAGATATGGTTAGTTTAACATCTGCATCAATTACATTGTCGGGTTTCAAAGCCTCAATTTTATGACTAATGTTTACAATTTTGTTATTAAAAAGGTTCATGATCAACTGAGCAAACATAATATTAGTAACTACACTTGTTAGGTTACTATAGAGAACTTCAAATGCATTAAATTTGTGTCTGTGTTTTTGTATGATAGACATATTATCATTGTAAATAACTGCCTCCTCCTCTACCAGTTAGCCGAGGCTGGTGTATGTAGCTGTATCCAGGAGGACTGGCTTAATTTAAGGCTACATACTTGTCCTGTTTAATCCAGGTTTCTGTTAAACAGAGTATACAGATCTCCAGATATGTGATAATTTCATTAACAATACCTGCATTAAATGCGAGAGATCTGATATTTAACAGTCCTAGCTTCAGATCAGAGSTGCRGGCTGCYCATTCAGTGTGBTSRMAGTTTGTGGTATCTATGTTAATTAAATTACTAAAACAGACTTTCTGAGTCTTTCTAAATTTGTGTTTAGCTTGGGGAACAGACACAGTCTCAATATGATGAACCCTAAGTGACGACTCTATGCAGCTAGCAGACGGTTGGTTTAGCCTGTCTGCCGCCTGGCCTGGGGTCTGGGTAGTCACAGATTAACTAGGCCTCTTCTGAGACTATGCACTATACTACAAAAAATGAGAGCAGCACCTTTCCAAGTGGGATGGACACTGTCCCGCCCTAACAGTCCAGCTTTGCCCTCAAAGGTCTTCCAGTTATCTATAAAGCCCATGTTATTTTCCGAGCACCACCTGGACATCCAGTGGTTCAGCGACCATAACCTGCTGTCACCACGTCTCATTGGGATGGGGCCAGAGCAAACGACTTCATTGTGGACATTTATGACTGAATGTTTAACATTGTCTCAGGGCCAACCCAATTAAGCTTACAGTACATGTAGATTGTAATAAAGACACATTTTCCCACAATTTCTCCCACACATGCACTAAGCCTCCAAATGTTTAAGTGGCCAGTGTGTTAGAGAAGTGTGCAGGGCATCGCCAGGCCTTGGTGTCAAGTCAGCAAAAAACATTCTTCAGAACATTATTCATTAGACCATTAAATTTGAATTTAAACCATGAATTTCAAATGAGTGTTATTATTGACAAGGAGTCAGAA
Organism: Clarias batrachus; assembly: GCA_003987875.1. Lineage (NCBI taxonomy): Eukaryota > Metazoa > Chordata > Actinopteri > Siluriformes > Clariidae > Clarias > Clarias batrachus. The sequence continues at coordinate 32,174 of QMIH01000602.1, read as the reverse complement.
TATTAAAAAATTATTGAATTTTATTTAAAAAATGAATGGTTATGTCTATAACCTGAAGGAGAGGAACGAGGTATAACACATATTGTATGGGATATCACGCCCTCTCGTGTCCTGGCTGAAGCCACCTTTAATCACGCCTTAAAGGCAGTCACACCTGTGGTGACGTAGGTGTAGCCCCGCCTACCCTTATAAATCCTTGTCACCACGGTTGACTCTCAGTTCGACAGCCGCTCTTCGCAGAGCGTAACTGAAGCGGGGCAGCCCTGTGTTGTACCTCGTTCCTCTCCTTCAGGGAACAGAGGTTATAGAGATAACCATTCGTTCCCTTTCAGTCAATTCACTTGGTACAACACATATTGTATGGGACATATATTCACGCCCCGCTGAGCATCTACCAAAGTTACCCAGAAACCTGATAGCTACGCTACTGCAACATGGACCCCGCAGAGAGGAAACAATGGGCCACTGAGGGGGCCGTTATGTCCAGATGGTAGAACCGGATGAACGTGTGCGGTGAGGACCAACTGGCTGCCGCACAGATATCACCCATGGATAACCCTTTGAACAGCGCCCACGATGTTGCCATAGCTCTTGTTGAATGTGCTTTCACACCCTGAGGCAATGGGACACCCTTGCTGCTATAAGCTAATGTAATAGCCTCCACAATCCAATGGGAAAGCCGCTGTTTCGACAGTGCTTTACCCTTTACCGGACTGGCAAAGCAGACAAAGAGTTCATCACACATGCGCATATTCACTGTACGGTCCATGTAGACGCGTAGTGCACGTACCGGGCACAAATTATGCGATTTTTCCTGCTCCTCAGAAGCAAAAGGAGGGAGGCAGAAGCTATACAGGTCAAAGACCATAGAGCTATAATCAGTGGAGACCACTTTAGGTACATAGGCCACTTTTGGCCGCAGCGTAACCTTTAAAACATTAGCAGCAAACTGCGTACAAGCTGGATGCATAGACAAAGCGTGGAGATCACCCACTCGTTTAGCAGACGCTAAAGCCAGAAGGAGTGCCGTCTTATATGACAGAATTTTCATATCTATAGACTCAACCTGTGTCATGTCCACGACCTGTTTGTTTATTTATTTATCTATTTTCCCACGCTGCCACTTCTCCATGTGCTCATGTTTTCCCCAGCCTGTCATGCTTCCATTCCCACGCCCCCGTCTACTCACCTGTTTCTCATCTTCTCCGCTGATTACGACTACGCTATTGATTTCCGAACACTGGCGCCCTCAAGTGGATGGAACGAACGAGTATTGAGCGACATGTATTTTAGGGTCTGTCAGACGCACTTAAAGACCAATTAGTCTCTCAGGAACTCCTGCAGTCATCCTTCCTCACTGCAGGAGCTTATGGACCTGGCAGGCCGAGTGGATTCAAGTCTTTATCTTCAGAGATGAGCCAGGACTCCATCACTTAAATTCACCCCAAGACCACGAGCACGCGAACGGGAGGAGCCCATGCAATTGGGCAGGACCCGCATCTCCCCTGAGGAACAACGACGACGCAGAGTTGAGGGGGCCTGTTTCTACTGCGGAGGGGCCGATCACCAACTCAAGTTCTGTCCAGGAAAGAGGAGGAACCATCCAGTTCAACTTGGAGCGTTAGAGGGTACAACTTCAAGAGGATTTCTTGACCAGCGTCGACTACTTCCGGTCTTCCTCCTTCACGAACAACAGTCCCACCTGGTGCAGTCACTAATCGACTCAGGCTCGGACCGTAATTTGATCAACAAAGCCTCAGCCAAAGCCCTGGGAATCCCCTTTCTGCCCTTGGATACCCACCTCAAGGTCCAAGCCATCGACGGGAATCACCTTCCCAGTATCTTGCACAGAACACCCATTGTAGGTCTGCGGGTCTCAGGGAATCACTATGAGCAGATCCCTCTGTTCATCATGAAAGGATCCCATACCACAGTCGTCCCGAGCCTGCCTTGGTTGATTCGCCATAACCCTCATGGCAATTGGGCCAGGAACACCATCACCGCCTGGAGCCCCTCCTGTTCCACGACCTGCTTGCAAGCTGCCACCACACCACGCCTCAATCCCGTCCCCTCGGAGCAACCGCCGGATCTCACACATGTGCCCACTGACTCACGACCTCCAACCTCAGGATGGTGTTTAGCAAATCCCGTGCCGTTTCTTTCCCACCCCACCGACCCTATGATTGCGCCATAGACCTACTCCCGGGCACCACTCCCCTGAAAGGCCGCCTCTATTCTTTATCACCCAAGGAACACAAAGCCATGAATCACTATATCACGGAGTCCCTCGTGGCAGGGATTATTCGCCCTTCCTCCTCTCCTGCGGGGGCTGGGTTCCTCTTGCTGGGCAAAAAAGACAGGTCTCTCCGTCCCTGTATTGATTATAGGGGCTTAAATGAAATCACGATAAAGAATCGGTATCCTCTTCCACTGATGACTACGGCTTTTGAACTCCTCCAAGGAGCCAGGCTGTTCACCAAGCTGGACCTGCGCAATGCATATCACCTCATTCGTATTCGAGAGGGCGACGAATGGAAGACTGCCATCAACACCCCAACGGGTCACTACGAGTACCTAGTGGTTCCATTTGGTCTGACTAACGCTCCAGCAGTCTTCCAGGCTCTAATAAACAACGTCCTCAGGGATTTTCTAAAGTCTTTTGTCTTCGTTTATCTGGATGATATCTTGATATTTTCCCGGGATCTGGAAGAACATCAACGTCACGTGCGTCAGGTGCTGCAAAGACTCTTGGAAAACAACTTGTTCATCAAAGCAGAAAAATGCGAGTTCCACACTACGTCCACCACGTTTCTTGGGTTCGTCATAGGCCCKTCAGGCATCCAGATGGAGCCCGCCAAACTTCAAGCAGTTACAGACTGGCCCACGCCTAACTCACGGCATGAACTCCAGAGATTCCTGGGATTTGCAAACTTTTACCGCCGCTTCATTCGCGGCTACAGCTCCATCGCCGCCCCCCTGACAGCCCTGACCTCTACCAAGACACCGTTCTGCTGGAATCAGGAGACTGAAAAGACCTTCTTGGAGCTCAAGAAATGGTTCACGTCCGCCCCTATCCTCATCACTCCAGATCCGTCACGTCAATTTGTGGTTGAAGTTGATGCCTCCAGTACAGGGGTAGGGGGTGTGCTCTCCCAGAGGTCGGCTCACGACAATAAGCTGCATCCCTGCTCCTTTTTTTCACACCGCATCGCCGACCGAGAGCTCCTAGCCATCAAGCTGGCCCTGGAGGAATGGAGACATTGGTTGGATGGGTCGGAGGTCCTGTTTCTGGTTTGGACTGACCACAAGAACCTTGAGTACCTACGAGGCGCCAAGAGGCTCAACTCCCACCAGGCAGGTGGTCGCTGTTCTTCGCCAGGTTTAACTTTACCCTCTCCTATCGCCCTGGGTCGAAGAACTCCAAACCAGATGCCCTCTCCAGACAGTTCTCGTTCACCCAAGACTCCACCATTTGTGACACTATCCTGCCTTCCTCCCTGCTTCCTTGCAGCTGCAGAGTTGGACATAGAAACCAAAGTCAAGCAGGCCCTGTCCCATGAACCAGGGCCCAGTAACATACCCCCAAACCTCCTCTTTGTTCCCCTTATCCTACGATCTAAGGTTCTGCAATGGGGGCTGCAATGGGGGCAACCCTGGTGCTGCCCGTACCCTGTCTCAAATTCAACAACGTTTTTGGTGGTCAACATTGAMGGAAGATGTGTCCAGATTTGTGGCAGCATGTGATGTCTGTGTAAGGTGCAAGCACACCAACGCCGCTCCTGCAGGCCTCCTCAGACCTTTACCGATTCCGTCCTGTGCATGGTCCGACATTTCACTGGATTTTGTTACAGGATTACCCAGCTCAGACGGACACAACTGTATCATGACAATAGTTGACCGGTTCTCCAAGGGAGCCCACTTCATCCCCCTGCCAAAGCTTCCATCCGCAAAGGAGACAGCGGAACTCCTGATTCTCCACGTCTTCAAGCTCCATGGCCTCCCCAAGGACATTGTCTCTGATCGTGGCCCACAATTCACCTCCCAGTTTTGGAGCGCATTCTGTAAGCTCATCAGAGCCACAACTAGTCTGTCTTCCAGATTTCACCCACAATCCGGGATGTCACCTCGTGGAGCAGATTCCTGCCATGGGGTGAATATGCCCATAACTCCCTAGTCTCGTCCTCTACCGGGTTGTCTCCCTTCCAGTGCTGCTTGGGTTATCAACCACCCCTGTTCCCTTCTCAGGAGAAAGAGGTCAATGTTCCTTCTGCGCAAGCCTTCATCCGCCGTTGCAGGAGAACCTGGTCTCGAGCCAGGAAAACACTACTTCGACTAGGCAGAACCTACAAGATGCAGGTGGATCGTAGACGCTCTCAGGTCCCGAAATACAGGATAGGGCAGAGAGTCTTGCTGTCCACCAAAGACCTTCCTCTAAAGACCCTCTCCCACAAGCTTTCCCCTTGTTATGTCGGTCCCTTCACTATTACCAAGATTATCAACCCCTGTGCGGTCAAGCTCTTGCTCCCATCAACCATGCAACGAATCAACCTGACCTTTCACGTGTCCCAACTACGCCGTCTCGCTTCAAGCCATTTTCACACGCTGTCACTTCTCCATGTGCTCATGTTTTCCCCAGCCTGTCATGCTTCCGTTCCCACGCCCCCGTCTACTCACCTGTTCCTCATCTTCTCCGCTGATTACTCCAGTGATTTAAGCACGCGCTGCGTGCTGCTTGATCCTCCGGTTTTCGACTTTGCTTTCACTTTCCGACCACGCTTCCGGTTTACGTTTTATGTGTTAATCTGCACTTGGATCCACCTTGTTCCACGACCCGCTCCCGTGACACAACTGGCTCAAAAGGAGGACCACAGAGGGCCTCAAGCACTATTAATAAATACCAAGATGGGACGCTGGACCTCACCGTGGGTCGCAGACGTCGTCCTCCTCTTAAAAACCGCACTACTAGCGGATGAGCCCCTGGTGACACTCCATCAAAGCCAACATGACAGGCTGATATAGCCGCCAGGTARACTTTAATAGTAGAGAAGGAAAGGCCTTTTTCTAACAGTTCTTGCAGAAAAGACAAAACCTCCACCATAGAGGACTGATATGGAAGAACATTACGTTCCTGACACCATTGCTCAAACGCTCGCCACTTGTAAGCATATAAAGCTCTAGTGGACGAGGCCCGAGCACTCTGAATTGTCTCAATTACATTTGGAGGAAGCCCTTTAGATCTCAAATTGGACCTTTCAACAGGTAAGCATGCAAGTTCCACAGCTCGGAAACGTGGATGAACCACTTCCCCCTCTGCCTGAGACAGAAGGTCCCTGCGGAGAGGAAGTTTCCAAGATTCTGCAGCTAGCAGGCTGACTATCTCTGCATACCACGACTTCGCCAGCCAACGAGGGGCCACCAGGATTAGGGACAGGCCCTGCTGGCGCACGATCTCTGTGACAGGCAGAATCAGTTCTACTGGAGGGAAAGCATACAATAGAGTTGGGGGCCATGAGTGTGCCAGTGCATCGATCCCCAGTGGCGCACTGTGGTCTGTTATGGAGAAGAACAGTGGGCAGTGAGCATTCTCTTTGGATGCAAACAGATCCACTACCGCCCTGCCGGAGCGCTCCCAGATCCGAGCTACCACCCATGGGTGTAACCTCCATTCCATCACAAGCGGGCACCCTCTGGAGAGAAAGTCCGCCCCCAGATTCAGGTGCCCTGGAATGTGAGTGGCTCTGAGTGACAGAAGGTGCACACCGGACCATAGTAATAGAGAATGAGATAGTTTCATCAGGGGAAGAGAACGAGTCCCCCCTTGTCTGTTTATGTACGACACCACTGTCYTGTTGTCTGTCCTGATCAGAACATGATGTCCTGTCAGAGTCGGACGAAAATATTTCAGAGCTGAAAACACCGCCAACAGCTCCAAATAGTTGATGTGAAGCCTGCGTTGTTCCTGTGACCACGCCCCCCTCACGGCGGAGCCATAGCACAGAGCGCCCCAGCCGCTCAGAGAAGCATCTGTTGACACTACTTTGCGAAACAACACCCTGCCTATTGGAGAGCCCTGGCGTAACAGCCTTGGTTCCCTCCAGGGCAGCAGAGCTGACATGCATGACGGAGTCACTGTCAGCTTCCTGTTGAGGTGTCGCCCCGCACATAGGCGGTGAGAGCGCACCCAGCGCTGAAATGCACGCATGTTCAGCAGCCCGAGAGGCACCACCGCGATCATAGACGCCATCATTCCCAATAACTGTAAAAACACTCTGAAACGAAGTTTGTGTTGCAACTGAAACTGAGCAAGGCAGCGCTGAAACGCGGCTATTCTGTGCTCTGATAGATGTGCTCAGCTGGTAACGGAGCATATCTCGAGACCCAGGAATGAAAACTGTTGGCTCGGAGTCAGTGAGCTTTTCTGCATGTTTACTGAGAAACCTAGAGTCCGAATGTGAGACAGCACTAACGCTGTCTGTTTCTCTGCCTGATCGCTTGAGCTTGCTATTAGCGCCCAGTCGTCTAAATAGGCCAGTATGCGCATGCCTCTCTCCCGAAGAGGAGCCAGTGCTGCCTCGACGCACTTCGTGAATGTTCGGGGAGCTAGCGACAGGCCGAATGGCAAAGGTACTCGTAGGCCATGCCTTTAAAAGCAAACCTCAGAAATTTTCTGTGTCACGGAAAGATTGCTATATGGAAATAAGCATCCGTGAGATCGATCGTTGTGAACCAATCCCCCGGGCCTATTGCACTTAGCAATTGCCTCAGTGCTTGGGAGAATGTGTTAGGGACATGCAACACCGTATGGGACTGATTCCCTGAACATAATCTAGCGACCTCTTGGGCGGCTTTGAGAGAGGAGAAACAGCGTCTCCCTGCTGCCAAAGCTCCTCTCCCTTTAACATCTGAGCTAGGAGAAGTGTGGATTCAGTCCTGCTGAATCCTTCCGGAGTCCCGGTGGGGGGCCCCTGTTCCAGGCTGACTGACGCGGCTTTTGACCAGGAGGTCGCTGTTTCACGGGCGAGAGCTCGTGCTAGCTGATGGTGGCGGCCACTTAGAAGGGAGCTGCGGGGTGGTTACTTTTCGCACCTGTTTGGGCTTTGCTTCTCGTCTCGGGATGATGTCTCGCAATGCCTCCCCCTGCTTTTTCTTGAAATCAAACTTTGTTTGAATAGCATCAAGCGACTGGCCGAATAAGCCCTCAGCAGACAGCGGTTCATCTAAGTAGATGGCCCTGTCTCTATCTGGGATATCTGAGAGCGTGAGCCACAGATGCCTCTGCGCCACCACAGCGCTAGCCATGCCCTTGCCGAGGGAGAGAGCCGCGCACTGAGACATGCGCAAAATGTAATCTGTCGCGGTCCTGACCTCGTTCAGCAGCTCACATACCYGGCTGTCCTGCGGTACCAGTGAACTGAGTTCTGCTAGACGCATCGCCTGATACGTCTGGAGCAGCGTGACAGAATTCAGCGCCCTGGCGGTGCTCGCTTGAGCACGGTATATTTTCTCAAGTTGTGCGGAAGAGAATCTGCAGTGTTTGGACGGAAGGACGGTAGGACCAGACACTCCATGGTTATGCGAAGGTGCCAAATAAGCAGCTAGAGACGGCTCCATCGGCGGTGGTCCCACTAGCCCTGCTTTCTCCGCGCCAGGCAACTCTAAGTACTGCCCATAGCCTGGTACTCTTACTCGGGTCGACAGTGGCTTGTTCCATGACGCCGTTATCTCACTGACAAAGTCGGGAAACATTGGCAAGCAGTTTCTGATCGTTGTCGGTTCCGGAGGAAGAAAGAATCCCGAGAACCTCGACGGCTTCTGAGCCGGCTATGGGGAGGGCCACTACACCTCCAACTTCTCAGCTGCTCGTCGATAGAGAGCGAAAAAAATGAATTTTAACGTAGTAGCACCGGAGCTCTGAGTCGACGGTAAAATTTCCTGTTCGTCCTCTGAGAGGCCGTGCGTTTCCAGACCGATGTCGAGCACGTCATCCTCGTGGAAAGCAGGCCCCTCACAGCCCGGCTGCTCACCGGSYCTGTAGGAAAGRTCACGGTCCTCTMACCCCTCKAYATACTCCATTTGCTCTGCCCAGCTAAGTGCGGGGACTTCTGCTGCAAATTCTTCTTCAGCAGACACAGGCGAAACTGGAACTGCTAATTCGGAGAGAAGGGGATTTTGCTGAGCTGTATTCTTCCCTAGTGTTCTCTCCACAAATGTGACCCGTCTTTCTAGCGTAGAACGCCGGAGCTGGCGACAGAGCGCACACGACTTGGGCTCGGCTAGCGCTCTCCTAGTGTGGAGAATACCCAAGCAGACAGGGCACGCTTCATGCTGGTCCTTCTCATGCAAGGAGAAGCCACATCCCTGAGGACAGGGGCGAATAACGGACTTCTTCCTTGCTACAGAAGTTTCCATGCTCACAATAGTTAGTACCGTTAGCACCGCTAAACAGCAGCCAACCAGACTGAGATGTAGCTACCACTCACTGACACTGGACTTAAAATCAGCGCTCCACGGGTAGACGACTCACCAATTGAGGCTGTTGTTGCTAGCACCAACAAGAACAGTTGAGCTGATTTCAAGTCTAGTGTTGTAATGAAAAGTACGTAGAGTTGCTAACAGCAGCTAGAAAACTCTACCTAGCAACTGAGAGTCAACCGTGGTGACAAGCGTTTATAAGGGTAGGCGGGGCTACACCTACATCACCACAGGTGTGGCTGCCTTTAAGGCGTGAATAAAGGTGGCTTCAGAGAGAGCGAAAAATGAATTTTTTCATGAATTTTTTTCCAAACATGAGGCAGGACACGAGAGGGCGTGATATCCCATACAATATGTGTTGTACCGAGTGAATTGACTGAAAGGGAACATTAACCACAGAGTCTGTGGTAAAAAAAAAAAAAACGTTTTGTATTTTAGATGAAAATTACACAGCTTATGTTTGTCCTTAAATTCAAAAGGAATTTAAATACTGCCTGTGGGTGGTTTAGCATGTGGATTAGCATGTCTAGGTAACTAACACTGTGAGGCTGAAGGTTGTTGTTTTGTTTTTTATTTGTTTGTTGGGTAACATGGTAAAAATCAGTCAGTCAACTGGTTACAGTATTATTGGGCTGGTCCTAAGTTAACCAGTGTGGTTTAACATACAGTATTAAGTTATGTTCTATCTTTTCTTTTCTTTTTTGAATAGTAAGTTAATATTACTGCATGATCAGTTTTTGCAAACCAGTAGTTTTATTATAAAGTGTTCAGTGTTTAACAGTAGTTACCAGAACATGTAACTCTAGAGACATTGGTTAATTATATTCTCTAATTCTATAATATTCTATATAATATATTCTTTTCTTATTTAATGACAAATTACGTTTATCATTACTCATTACTGTCTAGGGGCTAATGGCAAGTACGATGTAGGTTTGATTAAGGGAACTGAATGGTGATGGTACCCCTAACTTAACAGTTTGTTGCACAACCTTTTGAGGCAATCACTGCAATCAAACGATTCCTGTAACTGTCAATGAGACTTCTGCACCTCTCTGCAGGTATTTTGGCCTCCTCACTCCTCATGAGCAAGCTGCTCCAGTTGTTTCCAGTTTGAAGGGTGCCTTTTCTAGACAGCATGCTTCAACTCCTTTCAAAGATGCTCAACAGGATTGATGTCAGGGCTCATAGAAGGCCACTTTAGAATTGTCCAATGTTTTCCTCTTAGCCATTCTTGGGTGTTTTTAGCTGTGTTTTGGGTCATTGTCCTGTTGCAAGACTCATGACCTGCGACTGAGACTTGGCGGTGATCACCCCAAAGTAAAATTTAGGTCCTACAACTCTATATAGTATCCCCTTCTACCCGAGTCTTTAGCTGAAATAATTCCAGTGTTTAATTCTTTATTGAAAGCTGTTGTCATAATACACACCAGCAAATCCTTATTGTCCAGCAGAACACGGTCATAAAGCACACCATATCAAAGCTACAATTCAAAGATACAAGTCAAGTCTTTAGGTAAAATTTTTGGGACAAGATAAAACTTTGGATCCAAGTACAGTAGTAGTCCAAAGTTTTTACTGCAGAAAAGGATCACATTTATTTGCAGCAGAGTGGTTAAAGTAAATTATAAACATCACTGTGAAAAGATGTACAGTTCTAAACCTGTAACTCTTCCTTCTACAGCAGGCTGCCAAGGCCAAGTGCGTTTTGCTGTGCGTTACATGAGGCAGACCATAGCCGCCGGCGTCATCAAGAGTGTCGAGAAGAAGGCTCCTGGTTCTGGCAAGGTCACAAAGTCTGCACAGAAGACTGTTTTAGTTTTACTGAGTGGGTGGCTTGGAGGAAATTCCAAGGAGGTTCACCAGTGAACTGCAGATTAGGTTTTGGTCAGCTCCAGAAAAAAATAATACCTAACAACCTTTCGTCAAACCATTTTTTGACAGTTTTATTGCCCCTTTTAAGACCTTTTTATGACCTTTGAGATGACCTGTGGATGATCTTTAGAATGTTTTATGGCCTAGAGGAATGATAAAAAGGGGGGGGGGCCTAACGATGCTTATGCGTTAGACATCGTTCCATTCATTTATTTTATTTATTTATTTATTTATTCATTTCATTTATTTATTTCATTTTTAAATGTATTTATTTATTTATTCAATGTAAGGATTTGTTCAGTGCGTTTTTATTTGAAAAAAGTTCTGCTTGGTGAGGGGATACATTTCAAGGTGTTTGTGTAATTAAGACAGGGAGATTTATTTATCACCAACAGGAGAACAGTGAAACATTTAATCAGTGTGGTTAAAAAACGTGGATCACTTTGAATAACTGGAGACTGTTGAACTTGTTAGTTTTTCAACTTACTTAAAGAGAAGAAGTATAAGCATTACCAGAGAGTCAGAGCCCCGAGGAGGCCCGGGGATTTAAAGAAGAAGGAAGAAGTAAAATGGTCACGATGATACGACTAAAACGTTGTTACGAGTGAACGAGTCTAAGAAAAGAATAATATGCGCGACAAAAGCAAGGTTGAGTAAACTGTTGTAGCGCGTGAGCTTGTCCGATGTTAAATGCACGTAGCACATGAACAGCGAGTTCTCATCTGGTGCGAGATGCGTGCGAAGTTTGCTGAAAGGGGAATCAAATGGGTTTTCTCACCGGCGTTGCGATTGGCCGGATCTGCGTGTGACGATCTGAAGTAAACAGATCAGTAAATGTTCTTGGGTTGTTCTTGAGAGTTTAGTCTTGTTTTTTTTTTTCCTTCACGCTTGCAAGTTCGGTTAGCTGTCATTGCTAGGTGTAAATATAATGTTATTTTAGAAACTTTTCAGAAAACTCTTACAAAAACATCTGAAGTAAAGTTGTTGTTCTTCTTTTTCTTCTAGGTTTTGTCTTCCATTACAATATTTCTTCACATACACACGTGGACAAAATTGTTGGTACCCTTCGGTCAATGAAAGAAAAACTCACAATGGTCACAGAAATAACTTTAATCTGACAAAAGTAATAAT
>QMIH01000602.1:4794-19638 GCA_003987875.1 Clarias batrachus | reverse complement strand
TTTATTTTTTTTAAATAATTCTGTTGAAGCATGGTTGAAAATCAATGTCTGACTTTCATTGGTTAACATTCATAGAATTATTTTAAATTATTACTTTTGTCAGATTAAAGTTATTTCTGTGACCATTGTGAGTTTTTCTTTCATTGACCGAAGGGTACCAACAATTTTGTCCACGTGTGTAAGTAAAAAGTAATTAGACTGGAATTTTAGTTACACAAATTATTTTTGTAAAGAATCTAACAACATACTGTATCTGAGTTAGAAGTTGATATTGTTGAATGATTAGACTCGTTTCCTCTGTCATTAAACTTACACGTATGAAATTTCTTTTAGGTTCTGTTAGTAAATGTTGTGAGCAATAATTATTTTAGAAACTAAAAAAAAAAAAAAGTTCTTGATTGTTTAGACTTGGTTCCTCTGCCACTAAACCTTCATGTAGGAGAGATCTGTTAAGCATCAAGGCTATGTGTATATCGAAGAAATGATTATGATCAGATAATTTCCACATCCGAGTACTGTGTCCAACAAACATACAAATCATAACCACACAATAATGAGTTTGTGAATTTTGTTTCGACAGACACTAAGTATAATATCATTTTAGAAACTTTTCTAAAGACTAGAGAGTTTTTATTAAACTCTTCTAACACATCTTAAGCGACAGTTTTCGTTCTGGATGGTTTTGTCTTTGATTACGTTATTTCTTCACTTATGACAAACAGAATTTTAGCTACACAAATTATTTTTCATAAAAACAAACAACGTATCTGAGAAACAAAAAGCTGATGTCTTTTATGCTTTTGTCTTGTTTTCTTGTATATGTGTCTCCATACGTATGTGTGTGTTTGTGGGGATGTACTTTAACATGAGGGTGGATTTTTTTTAAAAACAATGCACAATGAGGTGTTAAACGTCTGTTTCAAGCCTAAGTTAAAGTCAATGTTCTTTATGTTCTTTATGTTCTTTATGCGGTGTCCTGTGCCGCTATGCCTCTACTTTTGAAAGTTCGGGTAACTAAATGTGGATATTAAATCTTTATATGCATCATTTGTTGTTCTTCAAGGTTTTGTCTTACAAGGTTGTGTGTGACAGAGGAAACCTGATAAACAAATTATTTTCACAAAAACCACTATTATTTATATTACTACAAATAATTTATTATGTTTTTCTGTTGGATAGAGTGAATGGGCCCTCATTCACTCTATCCAACAGAAAAACATAAATAATTTTTCAGTAAAACGGATACATAAAAATGTCATGATTACATGATTCTTTTGCCTTAGATTCCTATAAATGTATAGTAAGTTGAAATTCAGTCATATTAATCAACTATTCAGCTACTGTATCTCATTAAGTAAAATGTGCTGTACATTAAATTAAACTGACCTTCAAAGACAACTATTGGTCCTGGTGCCTGACTGGATACGGTCCCCCAAACATGAAGTTTTACAGGATGTTTGGCCTTAGGTTTCACTACGTGCCGACCCCTTTTTTTGCACCACATCAACGCAAAGCGGTCCAAAGCCACAGTTGTTTCGTCAGAAAAATAACATTGTCAAAGGTCTCTTTGACACCCATCCACTGCTGCACTGCTGGCTAAGACGCAGGGCTTTGTTGTTGTCCCGAATCATAGGGTCTGTGCTAAATTTTCAATTTTTTTTCAATTTTATTTAATTTTTCGGATCTGAAGCTCATTTTGCATCTGTTTAGCAGACCGTTCATCTTCCTCGTGCAGCATTTCTTCAATGCACCACTATACAAATAAAAATTACATTTTATTCAATGTCAGATTAATGTAAAACTTTTGATTTTATACGAAACAAATATTAACATAACCTACCTGGTCACTTTCAATGGAGTTGGTGTGTTACTTGCAGGAGTCAGGCGACGAGAATGACAACGTCGTCTGATCCTGTCATTGGAGACATGGACATCTGACTGTATCAAGAATGTCCTGATATTCACAAGACCTGATCTTGATACTCATCTCAGAGGAAATCTTCGTCATGGTCGATAGTTTGACAGAAAGCTCAAGCTCAGAAAAAGTTATAGGCTAGCATTTAAAAAGAGACCACATAGAATTTAACTAATGCATGTGAGTGAGACAGGACCTATCCACTTTTTAAAAACAGCGATGACCCAATGACCCACTCACTTTTACCATTTCTAATTTAGCGCATACTGTACAGCATGTCTGTCAGTCAAATCCATTCCGTTTCTGGAATACCCTAATAAATAGTATACAAACATCTAAAAAAAAATGTTTCAATTTGAGCAATTTTTTTCATATGTTTGGTTCACAATATGTTATTTCTGTAATTAAATGGCTGTGATGTCAAAGCGCCGGTGCAATCAATTGAACTTGAATAAAGAAAACGGACAGGATCCACCGTTCATTTCAATGAACTTGTTTGTGGTGAAGAGCATCACAAAAAGAGCAAAAGCTCATCATACAGACTACTACTTGTCCACAGCTTTTTGCCTTTTTAACAAATGCAATTATTGTCGAAATAATAATGAAAAAAATGTGCTGTTATTGTGCTGTTGTCTAAACAGACAGTCAGAAAAATCAGATATAGGCATCGAGACCTGCAGTGTAAACGGGTCTAAAGATGGCTCATTTCTGCCTAGGAAACAAAGAAGAGATTAACATGAGATCTCATATTGGAGTTTCTTTGCTATGGGAATATATAAAGTAAAAATAAAACAAATTAACTTGCACGGAATCACTCCTCTCTGACAGTCTATCTGGTTACTGGAATCTTCTTCCTTTTGGGTGACTTTATCAAGGAAAAAAGTCACATGACACTTGCTTTTTATTGCGGAAGTGTGACGTTGCATTGTCTTTCAACAGATACATCTCCCACACTCCTACAGCCTTTTAAACTTTTTTTTTTCTTCATGAGGGCTGTTACTGAATGATATAGTTACTAAAGAATAGTCACACACTTGGACAAAATAAATAAATAAATAAATGTTTTCCGTGCCTGCACACACACGTGGTCACAATGTAATAGTTAACAGTACATGCACACACGGATCTTAACTATACAAGTGTATAGAATAAAATAATAATGAAATAAAATCACTGTCAAAAATCATAATGTGTATCATGTGTAAAAAAAAGATTTGTTTGGAATTCTGTGTTTTGACCGAGTTGGATTCCAAAATCTATGGCAGTTTACATTGTCATGATTCATGTCCTGTCTGAAGTTTTTCCCACGCTGTCACTGCTGACATGTGCCTTTGTTTTTCTTACCTGTCATGTGTTTTTTCCCACGGTCCCGTTTCCGCCCTGTGCGCCCTGCGCACCTGTCTCCTATCCTGCGCTGGATTATCTCGTGTGTCACGTACCTTGATTTTCTCGCGTTTTCTTTTTCTTGTATTCACGTTGCCAAGTTCGCTTTGTTTTTCAGTTATCGATTTTTTGTCTCTCGCCTCGGATTTGTTCGCCTCGCTCTTTTGATCTCCCGGTTTTGATCTCTCGCTTCCTTGCTTTTGACCATGGCTTTTTGTCTACGTGTTTTGGATTGTCGCTGCGCTGCTTGATTCTCCAGTTACCGATTTAAAGCTTCCTCTTTTGACTACGGCTCTCGCTTCACGATTTGGCTTCGACGCTACATTGACTGATCTCCCGGTATTTGACCTCCGCTTGCGCATTCTGACCGCGCTCCTTTTTAACGTTGCTGTCACTCATCTGCGCTTGGATTCACCTCGTTCCGCTCCACCCCGTGACAGAATAATCCAGCCAGCGATATGAATCCAGCAGATGTGGACCGCATGAAATCGGCGCTGGAGAGTCAAGGCGCACTTCTTGCAGCTCACCAGCAGAAGCTGCTCAACACAAAGCTAACCCTCGCTGACGTCACGACCCAGCTCCAACGGCTCCAACTCTCTCCAGTGCAAAGTGGGGGCTCCTGCATGCAACGAGAACCACAGCTCCCCGCCCCTCCCACCTATGAAGGAGATCCAGGCACCTGTCGATCCTTCCTCTCTCAGTGCACGCTGATATTTGAGCTCCAGCCTTCCACATTTTCCACTGAACGCTCAAAGGTCGCATACGGTATAACTCTCCTCTCAGGACGAGCTCGGGAATGGAGCACTGCACTCTGGGATGCTCATGACCCCTGCTGCTCCAACTACAAAGATTTTGCTAAAGAGATGAGGAGAGTGTTCAATCGCTCATGTCACGGCAGGGAGGCAGGTCAAGTTGTTAAAGCTCCGCCAAGGCTCACACTCTATGATTACGCCATTGAGTTCCAGACCCTAGCTCTCTCCAGTGGGTGGAATGGTCGGGCCCTGAGTGACACCTTTTACGAAGGACTGACTGAGACACTCCAGGACGTGTTAATCTCCCACGAACTTCCCTCGTCACTCCAAGAGCTCATGGATCTAGCTGGCCGAGTGGATTCACGCCTCCGCCTTCGAAGTTCAGCCAGACTCTCACCACCCAGAGACCTCCCACGAACTAACCTTCAGGAGGGATCCATGCGACTGGACAGAACCCGTATCTCCCCTGAAGAACGCCGCCGCTGCCGAGTGGAGGGTGCCTGTTTCTACTGTGGGAGATCTTGTCATCAACTCAAGAACTGTCCTGTAAAGAGGAGGCGTCCTCTAGTCCAGCTTGAAGGACTGGAAGGTGTGATTCCAGGAAAATTCCCAGATGAACGCCGTCTGCTCCCCGTCTTCCTGACCTATGAGCAACAAACCCACCTGGTTCAAGCATTGATTGATTCAGGTTCAGACCGCAATCTGATCGACATGGCTTCAGCCAAGGCTCTAGGAATCCCCGCTCTCCCCTTGGAGACCCACTTTAAGGTTCAGGCACTCACTGGTAGCGCTCTCCCATCTATCACCCACAGAACTCCCCTCGTTGGCCTAAGAGTCTCAGGCAATCATTTAGAGCAGACTTCACTGTTCATGATGGAGGGATCACACGCCACTGTTGTCCTAAGCCTGCCCTGGCTAACCCGTCACAACCCACAAATCGATTGGATCAGGAACACAATCGTTGCTTGGAACCCATCATGTGCTAAGACCTGCTTGCGAGCTGCAGCCACGTCTTGTCTCAGTTCTGTGTCATTGGAGGAACCACTAGATCTCACCAATGTCCCTTCAGATTACCATGATCTCAAGGAGGTCTTCAGTAAATCTCGTGCTGTCTCTCTGCCCCCCCACCGACCATATGACTGCGCCATCAACCTGCTCCCAGGCACCACGCCTCCCAAGGGCCGTTTATACTCTCTGTCACCCAGGGAACGGGAGGCAATGAATCACTACATCTCGGAATCCCTTGCAGCGGGGATCATTCGRCCTTCCTCCTCCCCGGCGGGGGCTGGCTTCTTTTTTGTGGGTAAAAAAGATGGTTCCCTTCGTCCGTGCATCGATTATAGAGGCCTMAATGAGATCACGGTGAAGAATCGATATCCCCTTCTATTAATGGCGACCGCCTTTGAACTCCTCCAGGGAGCTAAGATTTATACTAAACTAGACCTACGCAATGCATACCACCTCGTCCGAATCCAGGAGCGTGACGAATGGAAGACTGCTTTTAACACCCCAACAGGACACTATGAATACCTGGTGGTGCCGTTCGGCCTGACCAACGCCCCGGCCGTCTTTCAGGCCTTCATCAACGATGTACTCCGGGATTTCTTGAATTCATATGTGTTCGTCTATCTGGACAACATTCTGATCTTCTCTCGAGACCTAGGGGAGCACCAGCTTCATGTTCGACAGGTGCTACAAAGACTCTTGGAGAACAATCTGTTTGTCAAAGCGGAAAAGTGCGAATTTCACACAACGACCACCACATTTCTAGGGTTCGTCATTGGTCCCTCAGGCATCAAAATGGAGCCTGCTAAGCTTCAGGCAGTCACGAATTGGCCCACACCCACTACAAGACAGGAGCTTCAGAGATTCTTGGGATTCGCTAACTTTTACCGCCGCTTCATCCGGGGCTACAGCTCAATTGCTGCCCCCTTAACAGGCCTGACTTCTCCCAAAACGCGTTTCCATTGGGACATGAACACTGAAAAAGCCTTCTCTGAACTCAAGAAACGGTTCACGTCTGCCCCAATCTTGACCATTCCAGATCCGTCACGTCAGTTTGTCGTGGAAGTCGACCCCTCCAGCACAGGGTAGGAGGTGTACTTTCCCAGAGAGCTGCGCATGACAACAAGCTACACCCCTGCTCTTTCTTCTCACATCGTCTAACCCCTGCCGAGGCGAACTATGGCATCAGCGATCAAGAACTACTGGCCATCAAGCTGGCCCTCAAAGAATGGAGACACTGTTTAGAGGGGACAGAGATCCCATTTCTGGTCTGGACCGACCACAAAAACCTGGAATACCTACAGAACTCAAAGAGGCTAAATTCTCGCCAGGCCACTGTTTTTCTGTTTTTCACTGTTTTTCACCAGGTTCAACTTCGTCCTCTCCTATCGCCCTGGGTCCAAGAACTCCAAGCCAGATCCTGTCACAGGGTTACACTCCTCCGATGGCCATTCGTGCATCATGACCCAAATAAGAGAGGAGAGCAGGGGACTATTTGTAAGACACGAGAAGGGAGAGAGGAGGGAGAAGGGGGTCATTCTACACAGTAGCCCCTTCTCTCCACACATAAACACACATACACACCCACACCAATATACACTCGCGTATGAGCGCACACACACACACACACACACACACACACACACACACACACACACACACACACACACACACACACACTGCTCTGTTGGGATTCCTTTATGAAGTAAAGTGCGGGTTAATTTGTTTTATTTTTAGTTTAGAATAGCATTTTTATAATTCAAAAAATAGAATTTTTATATGAATGTTTTTGGGTTGTTGATATACAAGCATGCTTCCGGAATTAATTTAGCTTGCAATTTAAGATTCCACTATACAGACAAAGTCATGTAAAAGAAACCATATATAAAGTAAAAAAGTAATTTTAAAAGAAAATACTGACATCATACGAAATGGTCCTACACAAGGACTTCACAATACATGAGTTGAAAATGGAAGTGGATATACTGAATAAATATCGAAAATATCGAGTGTATCGAATAAATACTACAATGAGGGTAATTTCCACGTCTGTGTATTTTATACAAAAAACATGAAAAATTTGAACCAGAGCTATTGATATTTACTGTACAATATTGAGAGAGATATATATCCTATCTCTGTCTGTATCTCTGTACCTGTCTGCATCTGTTTATTGTTATTTAAAAAAACAAAACCAAAAACCTCCAAACGGCAGCCTGCAAAATGTACGAAATATTATTGTAATTGTGTACTCTGTATTGCTATTACTGTTAAGTGGAGTTGTTTAGGCGAGAATGCATGTGTGTAGCTCATAACCTCCATCGGTTATTAAACATAGCATCTATGTAGAAAAAAATGTCCCAACGATTTCAGAGATTTGAGCTTCAGGAAATCTCCCGGCGCGCTGCGCATTACACCGCCCCAGCCTTATCTCGGAAAGAATTTCAAAACATTTTCTAAACGTGGGCTATTGTTTTTTTTTTTTTTTGCATTTTTCCCAGATTTTTCTCCCTAATTTATTCATGTTCAATTCCTCCCCGTCACTAGGGGGCGCCCACTTAAGGCTACTACTACCCACTCAGCCGGGAGGGCCGAAGACTATCACATGTTTCCTGTGATATTCCTGTATCACACGTGACGCCAGCCGACCGAATCTTTTTGAACTGCTCGCTCACGCTCACAAGAACATCATCTCACGCCCAAACCAGAAACCGTGGATTACTGCGGAGGTGCGTGCACTTCTGAGGATCCGAGACTCTGCCTTCAGAACGGGGGACAAGGTGGCCCTAAGAACAGCAAGGGCCTAACTGTCCCTGGCTATTAGAGAGGCGAAGCGAGCACACACCTAGAGAATCCACAATCATTCAGGGACAGCGGTGACACACGGCGCATGTGGCAGGGCATACCAACTACACCAACTTCACCAACTACAGGACTTCATCACCTGCCTGTGACAGTGACAGCTCCCTTCCAGATGCGCTGAACAGCTTCTATGCACGGTTCGACACACAGAACGATGTGACGGCAAGGAAGACCACTCCTCTTCCGAATGACCAGGTGCTGTCTCTCACCACGGCTGATGTGAGGAAAACTCTGCGAAGAGTCAACCCACGTAAAGCTGCTGGACCAGACAACATCCCAGGCAGAGTGCTCAGAGAATGTGCAGAACAGCTGGCAGATGTTCTCACCGACATCTTCAACATCTCTCTGAGCAGCGCCGTCGTTCCCACATGCTTCAAGTCTACCACAATCGTCCCCGTGCCAAAGAAGTCTTCTGTGTCTGTGTCTTCTGTGTCCTGTCTCAATGACTACCGCCCTGTTGCACTCACACCCATCATCATGAAGTGCTTCGAGCGGCTTGTCATGAGACATATCAAGACCCTGCTGCCCCACTCATTGGACCCACTGCAGTTTGCGTATCATTCAAACTGCTTGACGGACGACGCCATCTCCACTACACTCCACCTGGCACTGACACACCTGGACAAGAAGGACACTTACGTCAGAATGTTGTACATAGATTTCAGTTCAGGATTCATCACCATCATACCCCAACAACTGATCAAGAAGCTGAGCCTGGATCCTGGACTTTCTGACTGGAGGACCTCAGGCAGTGCGGATCGGGAACTACACCTCCAGCACCACCACACTGAGCACTGGGGCCCCCCAGGGCTGCGTGCTCAGTCCCCTGCTGTTCACACTGCTGACTCATGATTGTGTAGCAACACACAGCTCCAATCATATCATCAAGTTTGCTGATGACACGACCGTGGTGGGTCTCATCAGCAAGAACGATGAGTCGGCGTACAGAGAGGAAGTGCAGAGGCTAACGGACTGGTGTACAGACAACAACCTGTCTCTGAACGTCGATAAGACAAAAAAGATGATTGTTGACTTCAGGAGGACACGGAGCGATCACTCTCCGCTCAGCATCGACGGCTCTTCTGTGGAGATCGTCAAGAGCACAAAATTCCTGGGTGTCATCCTGGAGGAGAACCTCTCCTGGTCCCTCAACACCAGCTCTCTGCACAAGAAAGCTCAACAATGTCTTTCCTTCCTGAGAAGGCAGAGGAAGGCACAGCTTCCACCACCAATCCTCACCACCTTCTATAGAGGAACCATTGAGAGCATCCTTAGTAGCTGCATCACTGTCTGGTTTAGGAACTGTACCATCTCGGACCGCAAGACTCTACAGCGAATAGTGAGAACAGCTGAGAAAATCATAGGGGTCTCTCTTCCCTCTGTCGAAGACATATACACCACACGCTGCATCCGCAAAGCAATTAGCATTGTGGCTGATCAGACACACCCATGACACTCACTCTTCACCCTCCTGCCATCTGGAAAAACGTACCAAAGCATTCGGGCAATCACATCTAGGCTGTGTAACAGCTTTTACCCACAAGCCATCCATCATCTCAACACAAAGGGACTGAACTAATAAACACACACACACTCAACAAATGCAAATCATTCAGACTAACTAAATAACATCAGGACTGAACTGATAAACACAAACATGCACAATCAACCTGATCTACATCCATCTCAAAACGGTTCATACCCATCTACCTGAACTGCTCTTGCAATATTTACACAATATTTATTCTACTTTGCTATTTGCACAAAATATCTTTTTTAAATCATTGTTTCTACTTTAGAAATGTCAATTGTTTACTGCTGCTCTTCCCACAACCTCAACTCATACCTCATTTCTCTTTAAAAAAAAAAAAAAGTACTGTGACGTGTTACATTGTTGTGTTTGTCATTCTGTAGCTCTTTGTTTGCACATTTACACGTGCACTTTGTTGTCTGTTGTTGTCTCTCCTTTGTATAGAAATTCATAGTTATTTTAGGTTAACTTAAAAATTGTAAATCTGTCATTACGTTGTTAGTTTATGATATGTTGTGATGTTGTGTTGATATGTTGTGAATTTATGTTGTGTTGTTAATTTCTGTTGTTTGCATGTATGTAGCACCTTGGTCCTGGAGGAACGTTGTTTCATTTCACTGTGTACTGTACTGTATATGGTAGAAATGACAATAAAAGCCTTCTTGACTTCACTTGACTTGACTTGACTAATCAGCGGTCAGCCGCAAGCAGGAAGTTAAAGAATGCATCTGGGGGAAAGCAGCAAGGAGACTGGCCATTTGAATAATTAATTGATAAATTGCTGATTTCCTTGGTTTCAGCTGTAGTGATGAAGGTGATCATGTCATCTCGTCGTCTCCGCAGCAATGGATGTAATCAATAATATTGAAAAAAATATATTACTCTTGTTTTAATATTGAAGTAAATAAAACAGTAAGAGCAAAAATAGTAAAATAAATAAATTTAATGGTTTAAATAGTTCAATTAAATAGTCATGTGGGCATTATAAGATCATAAAGGAACTGCAACATTTTACCAAGTCAAATAAGTCAAATACATAGTTTGTGCTTTGTGCACTAATAAACTTAAACTGAGTGCGCACGCTCTCCCTCTTGCTCTCTCTCTCTCTCTCTCGGATGCGCCTATAATTCCCTTTTCATACGAATTACATCATCTAAAATTAGAAAAAAATTGTTTTCCATTAGTTCATATAAAAGCAGACATTTCGCTTTCTATAAGTATATATTTTCACGTCTGTGAGGCAAGTAGAAATGGAGTTTTGGTTCATTTTCTGACGTGCTCAAGTTTACCGAAAACAAGGCGCGCCCTGTTTGCTTTCACTAATTTTTAGTTGCTTTCTAATGTTACACAWTATATAATCTAAAGGCTAGATATAAAGGTGTACATTTACTTTGCCTAAATTCGATGCAAACAAAAAATGGCTATATTTATTACTATAATTTTAGTACTGTGACTGTAATTTTCACTTCAAAAATCAAATTCAAATCAAATTCAAATTTTATTTGTTACATACACAGTCATACACAGTACGATATGCAGTGAAATGCTTAGGCGACTGCCCATGACCTTAAAATAAAAGACTATTAAGACTATTTATAGGAAATAAATATAAAAAGAAAATAGAAGTAGATTTACCTAAGAATAAAAAATCTGCCTGTACTTTATTCTTAGTTAAATCTACTTCTATTTTCTTTTTATATTTACACTTTCACTTGTATTTCATATGGTTTTGCCAGCGGGGGTACAGCACAATGAGGGTCATTATTTATTAAATAAAATTATTATGATCATAACAGCCTACTGCATTTAATTGTTATAATAACGCAAAAACTCTTTATCTGCTACTACCTGCAGCTCTAAAGGAACTGTGGCTCATTAATCCTTGAGAGAATGAACTGAGGCCTGAGGTGTCATATTATATTGCGCCACTCAGTGGTAAGAGCCAGCAAACGCATACTGTTGCCGTGACATGCGGCGGTAAAAGTAGAATACCGCTTGTCTGCCATCTGTACTGACAAATCTATCAAAGCTAATGCTTTGATACTACCAGCTAATGCATGAAACTACAGGCCTACAGAATTCACATATCCTCTATGCAAATTAGAAAATATGGTCAACCATAGGTCATCATACTAAGAATAAAAAGGTCTGATTAGCAAATGTAAAGTTGAATTTTATAAAAAGCACTTATTAGGAAAGATATTATGGCCATAGTATATTTTGACATTAAAAAGGCTTACGACTCAATGGGAAACTATTGACGTAACCTGGATAAAATACATACAGGCAGAAATCGGTATTATACGCTATTATAACACAGATATCAATTATAGAATCAATCAAGTACCAGAATTCTATCTTAATGTTTCATACATTTGAGGTCTAGAAACCAGTCTCAGAAAATGTCTATATATCTGTCTGTATATATGTCTGTCTAGCCAGATATTGTCACAGCATCATCATGCAAAACTAGCTAGATAGAATTTAATGAAACTTTGCCTGAAGTTAAACCTGTGCCATGAATGCAATCAAAAAGTTGAATATAAGTGAAACTATAAGCAGATGTGTTCCAGATTATGACACAGTATATAGCGCTTTAAAAAACAAAACTAATTTAGCACTTTTTAGCGCAAGGTGGGTGTGGATATATGCGTCACTCAACAGAGCCAATCAACATTATATCTTACCGTGTATAGACAGAGTATGTGGAAGACACAGAAACGATGATAATGCATCTACAAGCTGCCACAATCCTCGAGGAAACAGAAACAAAAGCATGACACAGCATGGCTTACACCAAAAATAATTGTAGACCATGAAAAAAGAACATTCAAAGATGAATCGACAGATCAATGTATGTTTATTTTTCCTGCAGGAAGCTTAATTCTTGTATTAAATATATATTTGTCACGGCGTGCGCCTGTGATGGGCGTGCGCCCAAATAAATCTATTATCGCCCCTCGCTCACTTCGTAGACTCCCTAAGTAGGCAGGTGTGCGAAGGGACGGGGCCGCCTATGCGGGCCGGCTGGCAGTGATTTAACGTTAATAGGATCTTGGGCTTGCTCCGCATTATAAAAGCAAGGCGCGGAGTTTAGTCCGAGGCCCGAGAAGAGCGTAACGCGGTGGAGCTCGAGAGTGGCATGGGAGTGGGAAAATGGAACGCGCCCCAGAGACTTAAAAAGGACATTGGACTTCCACCCTTTGATCTCCTCAGTGCGGGAAAGAGATGCACGAGCTCCAATGGCATCCCCGCTTTCGCGTCCTCGCTGCCGAAGAGGAAAAGACCGCAAGGAGGACAGCGTTAAGGCCGCCGATCCCAGCCGGGAAAGCCGCCCAGCCGARGGACYTCCGAGCGAGACTCCCGKCTGAGGCCYCGCCCACAGAGAGCTGGGAGGGGCCAGGCCGGCTATCAACAGCGGGGAGGAACCGAGAGGGAGCGTGCAGGAGCGCTGCCTCGCGTGCTCCGTTCAGCCACTCCGCCCACCGCCGCCAGCCGCATGCCTGCATGCCAGCTGGGCACTGCCTTGGACCATGCACGTGCACACTTCATTCTTCCCTTTCTCTCCGTCCTCCCTCCTTTTACCCTTTCCTTCCCCTATTTATTCCTAATAAATTGCCCTTTTCCTCTAAGATCTCGCCTCGTGTCTGTGTTTCATGGTGCCGCCCGTGCAACTTTGGGTCGAACCCATTACAATATTCTATTGTATTAATATATTACAAAATATTACATTATATTCTTGTATTTAATTCAATGTATGTTTATTCTTCCTGTCTCATATGTTCCAAAACCATGGTGCTAATAAAAAGCAGTATGTGAAGCACCACTATAAGATAAAACATGTGTCTTTAGAACAAACATGTCCACAGCAGTACAAGATGAGAGCATGTATTGGAAAAAACCTGAACTGAAAGCTGTTTTATGTAAAATGCACCCCGGCATGGATTGCAACCTTCACCCTTACATGAAGGTGAAAATCCCAAAAATTAGAATATCGTGCAAAACTTCATTTATTTCAGTTCAATTATTTCAGTAACTTAGAAGGTGAAATTCGTATATGAGATCATTACTCATTACATGCAAGGCCGTGATTGGTCATAATTGAGATGATTATGGCTTACAGCTGAAAATCCCTAATCCCTAAATTTGACATTTCCTTTTTGGTGACGTAGCTTCCTGTTTTTCGTATTGTTCCCGCGAAAGTTGCTCGTCTGTTTGTAACAGCGTTTTAGATTATATTTTGTTTAGTTTTTTATAATTATATATTTTTCCCGTTTTTACGCTTTAATACTACTGGACATTATCCGGTTTTTTTTGCGCTTTTTGGGAGAACGCGCGCATCATCTGACCAACAACAAGCGAATCCATCACCAAATAATCAAAACTCCAGCACAAAGGTACGTTATCATGTCTACCCTTCAGCTCGCTCAGTGTGTGGAGTGCAGGATGTTTAGACKTTCTTCCTCCYTCATTAGTGWTAWTTHTATTTGTGAWAGGTYWGTGTTAGTTAGCACCCTGACGGAGAAGATAGTAGCATTAGAGGAGCGCATCCAGACTTTAGAGAGGGTTAGAGAGCGCGAGAGCAGCNATTTTGAGAATCCAGAAGACCCTCTGAGAACAGCATTCTTGTCCATACTGGACTCAGTAGGAGTAAATCAGTGTGTAGTAGGACCCACTCATAAAGCAGCTCACACTTTAGATTTAATATTATCCTTCGGATTAAGTATAGGAAATATAACCACAATTCCACAGTCTGAAGTTATCTCGGATCACTATCTTGTCTCGATTAAAGCGTGTTATAGTAATAATGTACGCACAGCGCCGCACTACCGCCTTAAACGTACCACGCAGAGTTTTATCAATGATCTTGCAGAATTATCAACTTTGATTGGATCGCCATCTGACTTCACAGAACTCGAACAGGCGAATGAATCTCTAGAGTCAGCACTTCGTTATAGCTTAGATAATGTAGCTCCAGTTAAAAGGAAAATGATTAGAGATAAGAAACTCGCTCCTTGGTATAATGACCACACACGTGCTTTAAAACAAACCGCTCGAAAATTCGAACGTAAATGGCGCCAAACTAAATTGATAGTATTCAAAATAGCTTGGAAGGAGAGCATCCTGAAGTATAAAAAAGCTCTCAGTGATGCTAGATCAACGTATCTCTCCACTCTTATAGAAAATAACAAAAACAACCCGAGATTTTTATTTAATACCGTAACTAAATTAACTAAAAACAAGACCACTGCAGAAATCTCCACAACAACATCATGCAGTAGTGAGGATTTCATGAACTTTTTCAATAATAAAATCATAAATATTAGGCAAAAAATTCAGGCTTTGAAACCAGACAATTTAAATAATTCAGATGATCTAACCACAACCCATCAGAA
>QMIH01000601.1:587205-601169 GCA_003987875.1 Clarias batrachus | reverse complement strand
TATAAAAAACATCTTTAAAACATAGTTTTTCACCTGTATAAGGATTTCTTAATATAAATTATTTTAGCAAACCATAAATAAATACCTAAACTCACAGAAGATTAAATATATTTTTTCTTTTTGCTTGCTTTCTTTTCATCAAATAAAAAAAATCAGAAAGAGTCAATAAAAGCAGTAAATCAACACTGTAATGTAAATATTTTATAACACAAACTCTTATTATAACTTAATAATTGTTCTAATCAGGTATTTGACATGTATATTATTCTCAGTGTGTTTAAAGTCATGACTGTAGATGTAAATAGARTAAAATAAAGAGTTTATCTGTGAGAAGAGAGAGCTGATAAACAGTGTGTCGTACCGTAAAGAGCTCAGTGCCGCCTCCAGCTCAGAGCATGACGAGCTTCYTTTAAATCACATCCCTGCGAGGACACTGCTGTAGACATGGACAACAATTCGCATTGTTCTGGAGCAGAAAATCAGGTCTCTGGAATGTTTGAAGCGGTTTATCGACATGACTTTCATTCTTTCTCTAMACTGAGCGCGCGCTGACCGCCTGCGCTCTTCAACATGGTGGAGCGGAAGCGCCCAGTTTTATATACCACCTCTATACAGGGCGGCGTGAACACCGTGACGARGACATGACGATGTCCCTGACGCTTTCGAGCTTATTTCCATGGACCAGCCCAAATTCTTTACACACTCGACACACTCGACATTAGCCATGGTGAAGCACAGAGTCGTACCTGTGTAGAAACTTCCAGAAGGGAAACGAGCTCTCTTTCAGCAGCCTGAGTGTAAAACCAGGACGATGTTTCACCATCAGACAGGAAGTGTCCTGGACATTTTAATGGACCTGTTTCAGTTCCAGACATTCTGAATGGAAAGATGGACATTCAGGTTAAAAAGTTTATATAATGAGTGTTAAAGCTCTGAGTTCAGAACAGATGAGGAAACTCAGAGTCCTGCTGATATTTCCATAAGTTTGCTTAGTGGATCATGTGAGGGAGAAAACTGGCATTCAGTATAAAACAATGGCTTATTCACTTCTCCTTCCTCACATTTAACATATTCATAATGGAGGGAGTTTTATATCACTTACAGGTTTCATTATTTATCTTTAAAATGGAAAATGCTTTAGTTTTAGGAAATGTTACAGTTACACAGTAAACAGAGTGTAAACAGGTACAGTTCATACAGAACATCACTACATTCACTACAAGTCATAAATCACAAGCTCTGATTTATGTGTTTATAACTTTTATGTAAAAATTAAACGCAACTATAAACTGATAAAGTGTATAACATGGTGGAATAAAACACTAGAGGTTGTAGGAAAATAGTCAACTTTAATATAATATACTCACATGCCTCTCCACTCTTCACTACACAGTTTGGCTTATTTTCAAGTTAAAAAGAAATGCTTTTCATCCTCCTGACTGATGGTGTATATGTCTGTGTAATGTTGTTGTGGAATCTGGTGTGTGTTTACTGTGAGATTCCAGTACCAGGAACTGTGTGTATAAATCAAATAGTGTGTACACAATAAGATGAATTATTTATGGGAAAATTCATCTCATATGCTGGTCACTTCATCAAAACCTAATAAATGACACATTCTCAATAAAACTTTACTGAGTCAGTGAATAATTGTTGAATGTTAATATTCATTTAATTAAATTTCTGTTTAAACAGTTTTAAAAGTTTAAATATAGAATTTGACTATTTAAACTGACCATAGTATTTATTTACAATTTAAATAAATGATTTTTTAAATAAAATTTTACATTTAGGCATTTGACAGATGCTCTTATCCCGAGCAATTTACAAACGTGCCTTGAAGTTTTAACCATTAGGTAGATCATTACACTGGTTACTAGATAACTAAATAATACCATCAGTCACGCACCCTATTTTATATCCACTGTATTACATTCCATTATACTCAATACTGTTAAATGAACAATGAGACGAGTTCCAGTCATAACCATTAAATGGCGTCTGCACTGATTGTTCTGAAGCAAAAAATCAAGTCTCAGGTTTCTTTCTTTTTTTCTGTTCTTACGTACTGCGGTTTAGATTTATAAATAGATCTGTATACAAGTCAAACCAGTAGGATGTTCATTGTTAGCTAATTTTTCCCACAGTGTGTGAACTGTTGAATCGGCGTCACCTGTGCAGATTCATTGCAACGCTGCCACTGCTGACGTTGTACCAAGCATGAAGAATATATCTGCTGATCATCAAACTATGTTTATATGTGTGTTTTTTAAAATTAAAAAAAAATTTTTTATTACAAAATTAGCCTTACTGATAGCGCTGGCTAGCTAGCATGGTTAGGTGTATATGTTGATAGGTCACAGCAAAAGGCATTAATACAGCCCTCAATTTTAGCAACCTGGATCAACAGCAAATACTGTGTGGTAAAGCGAGAACCACCACTCGCTTACAGACGGGGTAATTGATCTAAACGAGATGGTAAATGATGGCTCTACCCGCAATAGCACTTCAGTGCAAAGTGAAGTTTATTTACAGTGCACAGGAAAACGTACAGTCCACGGGTGCAGTATATTTACAGGTGTGAAGACAAAACAGGGGAGAGGGAGAAAAAAACCCAAAGTACCAAAAAAAATACAAAACAGCAAAATAAAGGGGGGAACAAATCCAAAAATATATACAACCTGTATCCACAATATACTGACGTAAACAAAATAGCTCGAGGCACCACTGTTGCACTCTTGCTCCGACTTGGTAAACAAGCAATTATTTGGAGTCTGGTCTCTTCTTTTATAGGCCAGACTCCGCCCCTTCCTGGGACTTCTCATCCTATAGGCAAAAACAGCTTAACAAGACCACATTACTTTTCTCTTGCTGCTTGGTTCATCATCTTTAACACAAGACTGGTATGTGTTTAACAACAAAATAAAATAAGCTTTCCATTATGGATCATACTGTTAAAAAAAATGCATTTTTGCAAGCCCCCACATTCAGGCACCCCTACTGATATGACATAATGGTACGGCCGGACTCCGGTGCGCTGCGCCGGCGCGGCGCAGTCAGTGACGTCATAACTGCCCGCCGCCCGGCTGCTCTGTTTGGCCGACTCAGCATTGCACACCGGAGTGCCGACCCTCGCACACCTGGTTACACAGTTAAACCAAAAAAAAATATATTACAAAAAAAAATGACATCGGAGTGTGAAATGAACATGGGTGTAATGTAGTAATATCCGTGTGCCGTCGGAAGCGCGTGTGCACCCGCGCTGCCGGCGGCAGAAACAGCGGGAGGGGAATGAACGTGATTATTTGTTTGTTCTAGTGGTAAGCGTGCGTGTGTGTGTGTGTGTGAGAGAGAGAGAGAGAGTGTATGTGTGTGTGTGTGGAAGAGAGCGCGAGTGTATGTGTATATGCGTGAGTGAGAGAGAAAGTGTATGTGTGCCAGTGTTGTCCAGCGGAGACATTTAGTCCAGCTTTGTCACATACTGTATATGGTTTTAAATCCATCCACGTAGATTCCAGAGCTTGTGTGCAATTATAATAATCTGCTAATCTGCTGTCTGTGGTCATTTTGCACCAAATACACATCCATCAATAATATAATAATATCAATAATGATCAATAATAATATGCGTGCACCTATGAATACCTTCCTATACCAGTGTACAGGTGCCACATTTTGTGTGCCACATTTTAAAATAATTATTGTACACAACAAATTAACCACCTACTGTATAGTACAAGCTAAATAACTGATTTCCCCATATTTAAAGCATCAGAACAGTTGCTCAGCTGTTCTATGACATAGTATGTGACTTTACCTCTTTATTTCACTTACATGTTAGCAGATAAATGGCATAGGGTTCATTTCTGGAATCTAAAGAGCTGTGACTTCCACTGATGCGATCAGTCATAACACGGAAACATCATATGCTTTGGTTTACTGCACTTTTAAATATGCAGAACAGCAGAGATGTGCTGAGTTAATTTTTTTTAAATGAATTAAAAGGACACTGACCTGATGAAACCTCTTTTAAACCTGCCATTCATCAGGTGCAGTGACAACTTTATAATAAACATGGACTTTTAACAAGGTCATGCAACTTGTGGCTGTGGGAAATATGTCCATGTAAGCTCAGTTTTATGCTGCCACTACAATCATTGTTCTTTTGTCATTGTTTAGCTATGCTAAGTTTGAACCATCAGAACCCACAGAATTCACAGAAACAGGCAGGATTATGTATCAGACCAGACAGACCTGTGGGGATGTGCCAGGTTATAAAGAAAGAAATAATATAAAGAAAAAAAAAATATATATATATATATACTGACAGCTAAAGCCCCAACAACCTCAGAAAAAAAAATCTGCTGTGTTTATTTCACATTAATAATCACAAGTCTAAAAATCTATGCAACAAAAAAGACTGCGTCATAGCCATTTTTCTGTACAATGACACACAGTGTCCACAAGAGGGAGGCAGATTGTTTATTCATGTTTCCCTGTGTAAGCGTTCTCGAAAGAATTGAAACACATGCAAAATGGCGGCAAGAATGTGACACTATCTAAGCATTCTAGTTAAAATATGAGTATGCACATTATAAATAAATAAGTGGATTCATCTAAAGATGTTCAAATTCTCCCTTCCCAAATTGCATTTTTCGCTCTGTGGTAAAGTAGTTAATTTAGTCATAGTTCAATAGTGCATTTGTCATATTTTTTCAATGGAGCAGTTAAAAGGTTTGAAATTAACATCTTCACAAAACATAGAAAAAAAAAACTGCAAAACTGCTTTCCCATGTTTGCCCTGATGTCCTCATGTTTAAGTATTTTCTCAGATACTTCGTATACCTCAATCCTGTGACTGTCCATGCTTGTTCTGTTTCTTTGATTATTGATTTGGTCTGAGCTGAAGGAATATTAGCCCACTAGCTTGCTACTTCCATAAAGTAACGTGTTAAACCCAGATAGAGTGCACTGCAGTGCCTGAATTTGGCCTACAGAATCACACACAGGCACATGTGTTTTTGATGTTAATTATTTTATATGAGATCTTATGATCCCTAAAATAAGATTAAAATTTAGTTATAATTCTGAAATCTACCTTTTCTGTAAAAAATGCTTAACACATATCTTCTGTACATTTCTAATGAAATTTTGAGGTATTTAAAATGTACAATGTAAACATACATAACTTTCTTAATCATTTTGAACAACTCACATGAATCTATTATGTAGATAGGTGAAAAGACAAACTTATCAGTTTGTTCATGTGGAAGAGCAAACTGAGCAAACATACCATTCTGAAGTAAAAATTTAAAAACATTTCAGAGAGTTTGGTATTTCAGATGACTGTGTGGTCTTGCCTTCTTTAAAACAAATTTGTAAATCACACCACAAGTGAAACAGTTGTCACAGTTGTTTGTCCATAAAGTTAAATAAAGAGACATGACTAGACCATGCAAATATCAAAACTAAAGATGTGAATGGGAGACATACTGTACATAGCATCAAAAGCAGACTAACACAAGATAGATGGTTTAGGAATGAATGTAATGACAGAAAAAATGCAGAGTGTTGCTTGTTGTAATTCTATTCGATTCAATTTTATTTGTATAGCACTTCTAACAGTTGACATTGTCTCAAAGCAGCTTTACACAATCACAAAAATTATTTAAATTTATATGAGATGTGTTAAGTAAAATGGATAGCAGAGATTGATCTGCATCATACTGTGTGAGATTCGAAGTTCAGTATAACAGGAGATGTGTTTAAGTTAAAATTGAGTCCAGTTCATTATTAGAGGATCAGATAGACTGTAAGCTCCAGTCCTGAACTATCAAGCAATTCAAGTCACAAGTCCTCAGAGAACAGCTCTTCGTGGAAAAGTGGAACCATCCCCAATTACCAAACGCATCCCAGGCAGACCACCCAGGGCATCCATGCGACGGGATCTCCAACCAGAAGCAGGACACCAGGACGAGTCAGACAGCTCCAGGGGGCAGATTGGGTCTGGATCACTGGCAGCTCAGGAGAGACATGTACAGTATAGCTTGACAGAGAGAGACAAAGCTCGTAAGCTTGACAAAGCTTGTAAGAAAAAGCTCCGCCCCTGCTGTAGTTTTCATAATACAAAAGGACGCAGGCTGGTACTGGCAAGCAGCCTGCATCCTTTGATCGAAATAAACGTGGCGGATCATAAGACACTAGCAGTTCACTCAGATAATGCGGCGCGAGACCATTTAGTGCTTTATACGTCAAAAGTGGTATTTTAAAATTGATTCACAGGGAGCCAATGCGCTGTAGATAAGACAGGGATGATGTGCTCGTATCTTCTGGTTCTAGTGAGGACTCTCGCTGCTGCATTCTGTACTAACTGAAGCTTGTTTATACACCTAGTTGAACAACCAGACAGTAAGGCGTTACAATAGTCCAACCTAGAGGTGATAAAAGCATCAACTAGTTTTTCTGCATTGTTTAGTGACTGTATATTTCTTATCTTGGCAATATGCTATCCTGTTAATATTATCTACATGAAACTGGCTTCAAACGAAAGGCTGGGATCTATAATAACACCAAGGTCTTTCACTGTTGTACTTTATGGAACAGCAAGGCCATTTAAAGTTAGTGTGATCAGAAAGCTTGCTTCTAGCTGGTCCTATGACTAAAATTTCTGTCTTATAGGTATTAAGCAGAAGGAAGTTAGTTAACATGTCCTGCAAACATTTCTTAACTTTAGTAGGCTGTTTTTTCTCATCCGGATTTGCTGAGATGTATAACTGTGTGTTATCAGCATAACAATGAAAACTAATACCATGCTCATGAATTATGTTCCCCAGAGGAAGCGTAAAGAGAAAAAAGCAGTGGGCCTAAAACTGAACCCTGTGGAACACCAAACTCCACTTGAGAACATGCAGAATGGTCACCATAGTCAAATAAGATCTTAGCCACGAACGGGGCCGCTCCCTAAATTCCTACCACATTTTCTAATCTGTGAAGGAGAATACTATGATCAATATTGTCAAAAGCTGCACTGAGGTCGAATAACACAAGTACAGTGACGCAACCCTGATCAGAGCCCAATAGGAGGTAATTTACTACTGTAAAAAGTCCTGTCTCTGTGCTGTGAAGAGGCCTAAATCCTGACTGATACAATTCATTTATACCCTTCCTATGTAGGTTTGAATATACAGGAGCTTCTCCGCTACTATCTTTTCCAGAATCTTAGAGATAAAAGGGAGGTTTGATATCGACCTATGATTGGACAGCTGACAAGGGGAAAGCGCAGGCTTCTTAATTAGCAGTTTAATAACTGCTGATTTAAAGGATTTGGGAGCATACAGTAACCACTGCTGAATGAAAAGTTAATTATTTTCAACATGGGTTCTGTTATTGCTGATACTATCTGAAAATGTGTCGGTATAGGATCTTATACACAGGTTGATGATTTTGAAGAAGAGATGAGTGAAATCAGTTCAATTAATTATACCAGTGAGTGAGTTTCTGATCTCTAATCAATTTTCTTTTAACTGGAGCTACTGTAACAACGCGGGTCACGCGAGGGGCAGAGCCAGGCTGTTACCACGTGGAGTTCTAAACAGACAAAGGCACAGCCATTTATACATGCAGTTGCCAGGCAACGCCGCCATCAGACAATCAGCCAATGAGCCGCACCTGGGGGTGTGTTTATTTAAGGGTTCTGATACTGGCGCACTTTGTGCGATCATTTAGGTATCCCCGGTAAGAAAAGAAAGAAAGAAAATAAAAGACAGACAGACAGACAGACAATGTGCTGTTCAGAAACAGAGGCAAAGCCTGAGCCTCTGTCTGTTTAAGACAGCATGCGCGCTCAGTACAGTTTATTAGTGCACAAAGCACAAACTCCTTCTCTCTATAAATCCTCGGTAAGGGCGAATGCCCTGAGAGGATATTATGCACATGATCTGGAGGAATTTGTTTCAGTTTCAAGAGCCCTGTCCGTTCTCGCGTAGACGGCGGAGCTCTTTATTTTGTGTTTTCAGTTTTCTTTTCGTTTTTTTTTCATTTTGGTTCCTAATTAATAATCCCACGCCATCTTCAAATGGGAAGGTCTTTCTGTGCGTATCATAAGCACTCTCACATACTCCTATTTTTGCTAACCCCCCTCTAAGCCCTGCGTCAGGCCACTCATGATTAAAAAACTTTGCGTGGTGTGGCTATCCATACCGCACCAAATAACAGAATGATCGCACCACCAGAAGAGCCTGCATGCTTTGATTGTGTGCAGGAAACAGTTGACGGCCAAGCGTAAGTGCTTGGTAAGCACGAGGAATCCCTAATGGCTTTAATTTCGGAGTTGCGTGGGATTAGTAAGCGCCTTGAGCAAGTTGTTGGGCAACTCGTGGCGTGCGCCACTTCCGGGTTTTCATAGCCCCCGGATCAGT
Source organism: Clarias batrachus (assembly GCA_003987875.1). Taxonomy (NCBI): domain Eukaryota; kingdom Metazoa; phylum Chordata; class Actinopteri; order Siluriformes; family Clariidae; genus Clarias; species Clarias batrachus. The sequence goes on along the minus strand of QMIH01000601.1, from coordinate 592,752 downwards.
GGCTCAACTTCCCCATCTGGTGGCCGAAACTCGTCTACCATCCCCACAACCATATGCAGGCGAGCCAGAGAGGTGCAATGCTTTCATTCTGCAGTGCTCACTGATATTCGAGCTGCAACCTCAGCTGTTTCCAACTGAAAGGGTGAAGGTGCATTTATGGTGTCTCTGCTAGAGTGGGCTACTGCAGTGTGGCAGCACCACTTCTCTGAGCATGTGTGGAACACTTAGGGCCACTTTAAGTGCCAAAGGCGTTCTTGATGCACTTAGAGCTACTTTTCACCATCTGCGAGTAGTGTAGTGTTGCCCCTCCTTTCTATTCGTCAAGAGGGTCGATCTGTAGCTGACTAAACAGTCGGTTTTTGTACCAGGGCTGCCAGTTTGGGGTGGAATGACCTTACATGATCCTCCACATGATCTGGAGGAATTTTATAGGTTAGCCATCCGGGTGGATAACTGTCTCCGTGAGCATCTGGTCGGACTTTCCGGCAGCTCCAGGGGGGAAACATCTCCTCCATAGAGACGACAAGGTTTGCCAGGAAATTTGCTAATTCACAGAAAAATTCCGAGTACGGCCCTGGAGGTCTGTAAATGATAATTAGTGGGATCGATTGAGCTGACTTTATATTTGTAGCTACACTTTTTAAGTTACTTGAAAAGATTTCAAATGCATTAAATTTGAGTCTGTGTTTTTGTGAGATAGACAGATTATCATTTTAAATAACTGCAATGCCTCCTCCTCTACCAGTTAGCCGAGGCTGGTTTATGTAGCTGTATCCAGGAGGACTAGCTTCATTTAGAGCTATATACTCGTTTTCTTTAATCCAGGCTTTTTTTAAACATAATATAACAAACTCCCACCTCCGAGTGGCACAGTGGTAAAGTGCTCTGCCTATCATCCAGAGAATGCAAGTTCGATTCCTGGGTGATCCTGTAACCTCTCGCAGCCGGAGGTCTAGAGAAAGCTGATTGTCCGAGCCCCCTCAAAGGGGAGGGATGAAAGCTACTTAGTGCGTGCTCCTACATTAATCATGGCTCTACAGTCTGTGAGCTCACGTAGGTGGAAGAAGCAGTGTTTTTTGAGTGTTTTATGCAACCCCAATGGTGCCTGAGCGAGCAGTTCGAAAAAATGTAGTCAGTGATGTCACGCGCTTCGGCCCTCCCAACTGAGGGGTAGTAGCTTAATGTGGGAGCTCCTAGTGAAGAGGAGGAGTTGGACATCAGGGGAAAAATATCCATACATATATATATATATATAAACTCCTGTTCTGTGATAGTTTAATTAACAATAAGCTTCGGACAAGAGGTGCCGGCTGAGCATTCAGCATGATCTGAGTTTGTGGTATTTATGTTAATTAATTTACTAAATTTGTCTTTAGCTCAGGGAACAGACACAGTATCAATATGGTGCAAGTCTAAGCATCTAGGTGAGCACGAATGTATTTCGTCTCAATGAGATCTCATGAAGGTCCAGTAGGCCGTGCAATATTCTGAGAGGTGTCCTGATTCCATCATGTTCCTGAGAGCACCTCTTGGAACCATGCAGATCTATTGTGTGTTGATTGGCAAAATCCATAGAGGCTCATTCTAGCATTCCATGGAAGCAGCAGTGATTCTCCTCCCAGAAGACACTGAACTAAAGTCAGCTGGATAACCATGTGGATAAGTGAGTTCAGGGCATAATCAGTCCCAGACTGGAACTGGGCCCAGTTCTCTTGGACAATAAATTTACCCACTTACCCTAAAAAGGGCAATTGACAATTATATCACTGCCCAAAATGCTGCCTAGTCACCAAGAAGGAGTTGTGATAATTTTATAAAGCAGCCATAATAACATAAAAAAATTCAGTGTCTGTCATTTAAACGTGTCTATTCCACACTGAAGTGACCCTAATTAACCTCTTCACCTTTTAGTGTTAAAATCCGAGAACAATAGGTCAATATTTGGTTTCATTAAAATGAGTACTGAATTTCAGGAAAAATGGAAATCAGGCTAGGTACCACATGTAAATTCTGCTCATTTCTTTATCTGTCCTTGCCTAGGATGAGGACAGCGGGAATAGAGATGATCACATGCAAACACCCTCCAGCCAGATGCAACTTTAATCATAATATATTGAATAAAGAAATTGTCTGCCTTTTTCCTCTATTTTGGTAAAAACAAATGTCTTCATTTGAATTTTGTCTTTTTTTCCTTTTTTTAACAGTGTTTCCAAGAATATAAACCAATACACACTGACAAGCCATAACATTAAAAGGCAATAGGCAGCAAGTAAAAACTAAATTCTTCAAGTTTATGTGTTAGAAGCAGGAACAACGAATAAGCATAAGGATAACAAGAGGACACATTGTGATGGCTAGGTTAGCGCATCTTTAAAACAACAGGTCTTCTGGGATGTTCCTGGTCTGCAGTGATTCATACTTACCAAGAAAGAATTGGACAATGAAGCAAATTGAAGAAGGTTGGCTGATTTGATGGATCATTTTTTTCTTTTACACAATGTGACTGGCCAGGTGCATGTGCTTACTGTGCTCAAGGAAGAAGACATGCTGGTAGAGGTTCTGCTGACAAACCCTGAGTTTTAGCATTCATGTGAACGTTATTTGTCTCATGAATCCTGCCAAAATTGCTGCAGACCATGCACACCCCTCAATGTGATGTTCCCTAATGGCAGTGGCCACATGCAGCAGGATAATACTCAGTCACAATGCAAAGTATTTGTTTGGGAAAGGGATTTAATGCATTGCTTTGGAGTTATTCTGATGACTCAAGAGGGATCTGCACAATATTAGGTAGGTAATTGGTAAATTAATTATTATGGCTGATCAGTATATATATTTATATAAGTGGGAAATTGGTATTTGGTATGTGGGGCAACCTTAAAAACTAGTGCAGCAGTGCAGCTGGAAAAATAACTCACCACAAAAGAACTAAATTTTGCAATGATGTAAAATATACATTCGCTCATAAAGTTTTGAGACAAAAAGAAGGTGAGATGCTCTTTTGAGTTGCATGACTTTTGATAGTGATGTAAATCCATATATTATGTTCTGCTTTCTTGAGTGAATGGTATGAGTCAAAAGAAAAGCCAAGCTGCATCACTACAAAAGTTGAAAAAGTTAATTACATAGTTTGCATCTTAGGTATGAACTGCCAATTCAATATTTTTTTTATCAATGTTGCTGAAAAAAAAAAGTCAAACCACTTTACCCCACTCATTGCTCACTGGCCACTTCACTTGATACCTCTTGCTAGTGCTGGGGTGGTCAAATCTCTGGCCGGAGACGAGCAGATAAAGGACCGGCAGGTACAGTAAGTGTGCTTACATCTACAGTATGGGCAATTTAAAAAGTTAATCTATATGTTTTTTCTGTGTTGCAGTTTCAGCACTTCGAGCAAAATGTGTGTGTGTGTGTGTGTGTGTGTGTTTGTGTGTTTATGTTTACTCAGTAAATTTATGAAAAATCTGAATTTAAAAATAAATAAAGGTTTTTATACTCGCCAATGGCCCCAAGTTCATTATTTCCAAACATCACATGTGGCCGTTACCCAATCATGGATTATTTTTCTATAATGCACTGTATTACACAAAAAGACAAGTGACTGACAGCAATGGCTTACAAACAAAAAATGTTAAATAAAATTAAAATATTCTGCTTAAATATAAGTGCAAAAACATAAGTGCAAAATAAAATGTTATTCTACATTAAGTTTCTATAAAAAAGAAAAATTCTATATACTTTCGCTGTGATTTTACAACCCAACTTTGATAGAATTATGGATTTTCAGGATTAAAAAAAAACATCTCTGTTAATGACATAAAACAGTCAACATACCGATTTCCACAATTAAAACAAAGATAAATTATTACATTTATTTAACATTTTTTTTAAATCACATTTTTCTATGCACACAGAAGTTATTTCTCACTTTATATGCATATCTTATAAAATCACAACAGTCAAAAGTTAATAATATCGAATATGACTAAAAAGCTTGAAAAATGCTTGAAAAATGCTATAAAATTATGTAGAACCTTTTTGTACAAATAAATTACAATAAGTCATCAATGATCATATTTTTAACCCAATACTCCGGTAAGTTCCATTTCAAAGTCATTTATAACATGACTTTTAATGAACACTTGCCTAAGAGTTGTCTAACTTGTGAGCAGTGTTGGCTCAAAGGGGTAAGTTACTGATCAGAAGTTTGACGGTTCAATCCACAACCCCACCAGTTTGCCACACCCTAAAAAATACTGGGTTGGTTTTAACACAGCTGCTGGGTAAATACTGGACCAACTACATGCTGGGTTAATTTAACCCAGCAAAATGGGTTATTGGTTTAACCCAGCAAGATGGGTAAAATATTCAATCCACATGCTAGGTCATATTTAACTATAATGCAGGGTTAATTCTACCACATAAATTGGTCAAAATCTCCTCTACCCATTCTATTAACTGGAATGTTGTGTTAATTCTACCTCACAAATAGGTTATTATTATTTTTATGTTTTACATGTCTAAGGGTAAAACAGTTAAATTACTTTGATATACATCTATTACAAAAAAAAAAAAAACTAAGTTTTTCAAACCATACATATAATAAACATGCAAGAAACAATGCCCAACTAAATGTACAAATCATCAAAAAAATATTTATTTTTCAAAAGCACAAGATCAGATAATACAAAACAAGTTCAACAGCGACATCATTACGATACTATTACTCAGAAGCACTAATGCCTGAGAGCAGTGCTGGTCATTAKCTCCCMACATCAGGAWKTAGSGGTTCGGCCTCGACACTTCAGCCTGCTGGAGATATTCCACGGTGTTGGTTCCAAACTTAGAAAGAAAGAAATGAAAGAAAGTAAAAGTTTATGGAAAAATCGAGAGGGTTGGCTAGTATGCATATTTGTAAGAAGATTAGAGTTTTGTAACACCTCAGCTTTTTATTGTCTCAAGCACTGAGATTAATGAAGTTCTAATGTTCCTGTTGTTGCCAACAACCTAGCTAAATGCTAGCGTCATGCTGGCACTACAGTTATTCATCCATTCACCATCTTCATACACCCTGCAAGCATTCTACAAAGAAAGCTAAAAAATCAGACATTTTTTCAGTTTCTGTCATACACAGGTGGGGTTCTTTGATTTGGCTAGCTAGCAGCCATTCTCAGATAAACTAGCATGCTATAGCACAGACCAGGCTGAAAGTTTGAGTATAGCGTTAACACGGTAACAGTAATAAATGTTACGTACAGTGAACAAATTCAGATTTGCAAATCATACATATATGCAATAAACAACACCCAATTAATTGTACAAAACATAGAAAAATATTTATTTTTCAAAAGCACAAGATCAGATAATACAAAACAAGTTAAACAGCGACATCATTACGATACTATTACTCAGAAGCACTAATGCCTGAGAGCAGTGCTGGTCATTATCTCCCAACATCAGGATGTAGGTGTACGGCCTCGACTGACAGATATTCCACGGTGTTGGTTCCAACCTTAGAAAGAAAGAAAGTAAAAGTTTATGGAAAAA
>QMIH01000601.1:571649-587151 GCA_003987875.1 Clarias batrachus | reverse complement strand
TTGCTAACGCTAGCAACCTAGCTAAATGCTAGCGTCATGCTGGCACTACAGTTAACAGTTTAGCTTTCATTCATCACTTCACCATCTTCATACACCCTGCAAGCATTCTACAAAGAAAGCTAAAAAGCTCAGACATTTTTGCAGTTTCTTTCATACACAGGTGGGGTTCTTTGGTTTGGCTAGTTAGCAGCCATTGTCAGATAAACTAGCATGCTATAGCACAGACCAGGCTGAAAGTTTGAGTGTAACGTTAACACGGTAACAGTAATAAATGTTACATACAGTGAACAAATTCAGTCATAGGTGAGTGAAAGTGTGTATACAGACCTTGTATTGAACCTTTACATTTCCTCTTAAATGCGTGAGGAGGAAGAAAAAAAGACACGAAGCTGACACAGCCACTGAATACACCGGTGAAGTTCGGGGGGAGGGGCGGTGTGATCTGTGATGTTAGCTGTCGCTAGCTAACCCAACTCCAACCCAGCACGATGGGTTAAACAAAAAGTACCCAACTCCCTGTAAATAACCCAGAAATATTACCCAACAGAGGCAACCCAGCGTTTGGGTAGTAAAAACAACCCAGCATTTTTTTGTGTGTATGGTTTGCAAAACTTAGTGTTTTCTTTTGTAATAGACCATTATATCAAAGTAATTAAACTGTTTAAACTGTTTTAGCCATAGACATGTAAAACATAAAAATAATAATAACCTATTAGTGAGGTAGAATTAACTCAGCATTATAGTTAAATATGACCTAGMATTWGGATTGAATRTTTTACCCATYTTGCTGGGTTAAATTAACCCAGCATGTAGTTGGTCCAATATTTATCCAGCAGCTGGGTTAAAAACAACCCAGTTTGTTTTATAAGAATGTTGCCCTGCAAATTTTGCCCAGAATTTTGTGAAAATACAGCTAATACATCTAAAATAAAATTAAATAAAAAATTGATATAGATATAACCTCTTTTTTAATGAGTAGCACAAATGAATAGGTTTTACTTTAATGTTTTACAATTTTTATTGTAAAAACATTAGTAAAAAAAACCCTAAAATCTGGAAATCTTAATGGTCTCTTTGACCTTCAACAGATGTCCTATTAGGTGATGAATGTTGAACGACACAACTAAGTGAGTCAGTGTGCTAGAATCCTTCATAAGTTTTTTCTGTAAACTTAATTATACTGTATTGCAGTATAAAATTTTATTGACCATTTCTTATTATTGACCAAATATTGTTTTAACGATTGTTTTATTATGTGATTATTACTTTGGATATACAGCAAATGCACATTATTAAAACCATAATATTCTGTATTTTTACAGAAAAAACAGATGTTAAATAATTTTACAAGTAAAACTATTTAAAAACAGCAAAACCATGTAAAAAACATATGAAACATAACCGTATGAAACATATACATCGTACTTAGTATTAAAAACATTGCCATTAAAACCTCCCAAAGATTTGAGTCCCTTTTGTGCCACCGGAACGTTTCTCTGCAGGCCCTTTGGGCTGTGCTGGGATGTCTGGCACCAGGATGTTGGCAGGGGATCCTTTGGTTGTTGTGGATGTGGGATGGTACCTTCATGGATCATATTTGTTTGTCCGGTGCATCCCATGGGTGTGTAATCAGATTGTGATCTGGGGAGATTAAAGGCTGAGTCAACAATGTCTCTCATGCTAGGCACCGTGCATGGTGGGTTGTGGTGCATCGGGTGTTCTGGTGCTTTTCTGTTGTGGCCAGCATTGACCTTTTGTGCTACATTGGATTTTTTGTTAGATTGGTGGGATAGATGATGTGTGAGTGACTTTCCTCTATGTTTTAACTAAAAATAAACAAAAAATTATTCAATTGGCAAAACAATTGTTATCTAGTTACCATGAATAAGTGATGATTTTATGAAGCAGTTATGATAATATTGTGCATGAGGTATCTGCTTACTGACACATGACTATTTTACACTAAAAGCAACCTGATGAACTCATTTGCTTCCATTATGTGTTGAACTTTGAGGTTGTGGGTCAGCATTTGCTTTTGTTTAAATAAGGACACTGGAACCAAAAAGAAGGTCATGACAATATGTAAATCACTCTACATTACATATTTTGCACCTTCTGACCATTTCCAAGTTTTCAGGAGATTCATATTCAAGCAGTGATGATCTAAATCAGGGCTCATTCTCAGAGTTTCATATGACAGGTACGTTGGATATTTTTTCTTGTTGTTTAAAACGTTAGCCACAATATGATATAGAAGTTTGTAAAATGAAACCCTTTAAATATACAAAAAATATATGCAAATTTTATTTAAGTAAGTACTTGTTATTAATGTTGTCATGATGCAAAACAAAAACACAGATGAACAAAAGAGGCAACCACTACACCTTTATTATAATTAAACCATTTCATGCTGGTTAATGAAGTCACTCAAATAATCAATAATTATGTTCAAGTGCAGATGAAATTTTTTCACTCATATATAATTATGTCTGCTGGAAATGCCAGCGTAAGGGTAGGCTTAAAAAATATCCCTTGTTGAAATTTTACCTTTACCTTTACTGAGTGATACAAAATATCACAAATATATGTATGATGTATTTATTTTTGTTTTATTTCTTGTTTATACGGTTGCACCTTTGTTTTAAACCTTATGACATGACAGCCATTTACTCCCTAATAGTATTAGTATTTAAAATGTGATGAACAATAATCACACAATCACACTCCTTTATTACAATGAAGTTGTTGGTTACTTTATTATTGAAAACATGAGAGAACAATAAGCTCAACTAAATAGAAATGTATATGCTGTTTATTAGTTTTCTAAGGATATATAACAAACTTAATTTATGCTTTAAAACCTGCCTTTATTTACTTGTTTTCCTCTGTGTGTAATCAAAAATAATGATATTGGCACTTTTTAAGTCACCATATATTTTAGTGACTTCACAGCTACCTCTTCAGCATGAAGTTGAATCTTTTTCTTCTCCTGTGTCTCATTGGTGAGAACATTTTAATTAACTAAATTATAGTACTCAGTATGTTCAGTGTTCAAAAAGTCATTTTACAGCAGTGATGTAATTTATTTAATTTTAATTTTTGTCTTTCTCTATAGAAATAATAAAAAAAAAAAATCCAAGAAACGCAGAGCAATAAATGCTTAATTAGAAGTAAAAAATACAAACACAAATTTACTGTAGTATTTTTTTTATAATAGTGTACACCCTTTGATACAGGTTTAAATAATTCTTAAAGGTCTCTAAAATGTAAAACTTACAGCTTCAGGATTTGAAGTAATGTCACAATCAGTCAGAATAGATTCATCCTTAGCACTCAGAAGTTTGCAATATTAATACTTTTTGAATATGACGTGATCCACACAGTAATTAATAATCCCAAATATCTAAGCTCCTTTTATTCATTTTGACCTTTCTCAATGTTTCTGCATTATGGGATACGGTTTAGATTGAAATCTGGATTAGCCACTGATGCATCATATACTATCCATGATAGTATGCATCATATACTGTCCTTGTTAATATTCAGGCTTCTCCCACCTGCATTCCTGACCAACATTATGACGAGAAAATATGTCAAATTGTTACAATAACTCACAGTGACATTCTCACTATATAGCAATATAGAAGATAGACGCTACTAAGAGCGCTAGGATAGCCATTAGCAGCTATCCACAAACTGCTACTGTAATTACTAACAGCTAACCTAGCGCTTCTTAAGAGCTAAAGATGCCGAGGTTTGTCATTAACGGTTGGCTGATATCTGCTAGCCTATCCTTTTTAATGTAGCTCATAAAGGTAGCACCTAGGGAACAGAAAAGTCTGGAGCAAGGAATAGTTTTGAGTTTTGAGGAGTAGGCGTGTGTGTGTGTGTGTGTGTGTGTGTGTGTGTGTGTGTGTGTGTGTGTGAATTTTGCAAAACTTTAACTAAGAAACAAAGGGAATAAACTTGACTTAGTTCATTAAAATGCGCCTGAGCAAAATGTGCAAATGGGGACTCACAGTTAAACATGAGATACACTTAAGAATATCAACAAGCATACATTGACCATTTTTTACTGTGTCTCATTAACTATAATTCTTCCAACAGGTCTTCTTCCAGGCTCTGTCTCCATCCTGCGAACCGTCCCTCACAGATATGAGCTGATCAAGACATCAGCGACATGGTCTGATGCGCAGAATTACTGCAGGCGGAAGTACAATGACCTGGCGACAATCCTAAGTGATACTGATTGGCTAAGAGTGAATAACAAAGTAGCAAGCAATGGTCTGACAACATATGCCTGGGCCGGACTGTCCATAAACAAAGACAATTGGCGTTGGTCCTTAAACAACCTCCCTCTGACAACTGTCACTTATGTTAACTGGTACCCTGGATTTCCTGATAACGTAGCTGGAAGTACTTGTGGTACCGTAAGCATAGCAGGATACTGGTTAAATCCACCATGTACAACACAAAGGCCCTTCATATGCTACAGTGGTGAGTCAATATCCTGTTATAGAATTGTTGAGTTTCTTTGATGGCTAGTTTTTCACATTATACAAATATCACATTTTCTGTGCAGACATGGCCATTATGTTTTCCCTCACAGCTAATTTCAGTGATGCTAACAAGTTCATCGGAATTTCTAACCCTAACCTGACCTGGGCTGAAGCTCAGACTTACTGTCAAACATATTACACAGACTTGGCCAGCTCTCTTGACAGCACAGACAATAGCATTTTAACACAGATAAAGTATCAGCAGGGTGATTCCTGGATTGGCCTAAACAAAGTCATCGAGCCCTGGAAGTGGTCAGATGGGACCAATGCTTCAAACATCCCATGGTATTCTGGACAACCAGATAATTTTTATGGCAATGAGAACTGTGCAACAGTATATAACGGATATTTCTATGATGAACCATGCACCAACCTGCATTATTTTTTCTGTCACACCAGTGAGTACGGATCAAACTTTCTATGACCTAATAATGTAAGGGGAAGGATGGGGGTTGAAGGGTTAATGAAACTAACTAAATACAGCAAAAGTAGCTCACAGTTCATGAGTAAACAATAAAAGGAGAAGAAGTTTAAATTAGGACATAATTAGTTTGCTTTTGGTTCAAATGTTTAGTTCAAAATTTATTTAAAAATATTATTTTGTCAGTATAAAAATCTCAATATCCATAAACAAAACTATTATTCATTAAAAACTCAGCTCATAATAAAATAATTAAATGGCTCATTATGTTAATTAACAATATAATATTTATTTAGAAATTCAAGTCTTTAACACGATAAATGGCGCATTATGGACAAATTAAAGCCGTTGAATTTCATGCTTTTTTTGTGTTTGTTTATTCACCAGTTTCCCCAATGAGGGGTCAGATAATGAGACTACAGGTAATGTCTGACGGGAGTGTGTTTGATCCAGCTGTGCAGTCGTCCGTTTTAGAGCAGGTGTGTTTGAAAATGTCTTCTGTTGCTGCTCACCTGGTCAAATTTCTCTACTTCCCAAATATTTAAGCCTTTTATTATTATTGTTATTTGCTCTTTAAATTACAAAGTTGTTTGTTTGTTTGTTTGTTTAATTTACTAACACAACCCCAATCTGTAGATCAAGCAGGAGCTAAAGAAAAAGGGCATGTTGGATAACACCACAGTGAGCTGGACAGTGCAGAAGGATGGAAACATCTTCCACAAGGATAAAAAAGGATCATCTGTAACTAATCTTATAAATCTAAACCCCTTAAACTGTAACCTGTAATTAGCCAAGTAAAGGAATGAAACCAAACAATTGCATTATTCTACATTCAACATGTTAACTATTTGTCATTTTGAATATTTTCAATGTTTACTGCAAACAGCCACTTGGCATGTGGGGAAATTTAAGAACAGGGATGTAAAAACACTGGAACAGGGTTTAATGTATCACTGTGTCATAAAAGGTATATATGTAATAGAATCTGTTACCAACCTGTACTCACAACCCGTGTGCACCTTACATAGTCATATATACACATAATCTGAGACTCTACTGTTGTGTATATTGCATGTTCTCAATGTTTCTCTATATTAGCACCTAGTGCTAATGTTCTTTTCATTTTGTGAAGCTGCTTTGAGACAATGACTGTTGTTAAAAGCGCTATAGAAATAAAATTGAATCGAATTGAATTTATAGTTTGCCAGTAATAAATAGTTATTGTATATGTTTTTATTAAAAAATACTTTTAGTGCCACCAATCTGAACCAAAGTAAAGTCTTGTTCAGACCATGAAGTTTTAAACCTATTAAAAAGGCAGTTTGCATTCACTTAGGTCCTGTCAAATAGATGCCAGCTGTGAGGGTTCACATAAAGATTGATATTTCCTTTTCCTCTGATGCCTTTCTGAAGACCTGCAGTGATTCAGCGCCCTATTATTTGTGTTAATTTCAAATCTTTAGTAATATACGTAGTAGCTAACATAATTTCCCTTATTCATGTAGAGCACAAACATGTCTTTCATAATGTGTAAATATGTCAGGTTCATGTGCAGCTTTTAAGCTTATGTTAAAATGCACACACAAAAAATTACAATTGAAGATTGGGTGTTGGGGGTGTGTCCATAGCAAAACAACTTTTTGTTTTGAAAGACCTTTTATTTGGGGTAAAGTGACTGCTGTGCCTAACTTTTTTCAGCAGAGCCTCTGTTTCACTGAATGATCTATGACTTTTCATGAATATGTAAGACCCGTTCACATCTGGCTCAGGTAACATCAGGTTTCCCCAGGTCTCCTATTGTCTCAGCTGTTCACACCAACACACACTCAGATTCCAGGGCTTCTTTTATGATAAACAAAAATAAAGCATGGTTTCTGAAACATTAATTGAAATGCAATGCTTATACACACAAAGGCAGCCCTCATTTGGCAAGTATAAATCTGTCTTTGTTGTATTTCTGATAGAAAAAAAAAAAAAAAATTGTAAATCTTTATATCGGCGCACACTCATCTGGCTTTTGATCAAAACTCTGTGCGCAAAGAGTATGAGTGCCCCAGGCTCATGCAAACATTTTACATTCACTATAAGGCTTATTCACAAACACATTTCAGCCTTTCACAGACACCATGCATTGTGCTATGTTAAATAAAGCTGCTATCCGACGGAAGAGGAATAGATTCTGCACATGCGCCCCGCCACTCCTAAATCTTACCTGCTATAGTTAAAACATCTCTGTAATTTTACTTCTCTTAAACATGTCTGAATCTGTGAAAAAACAAAAACAAAAAAACAATATTGATCTACCATTTTGGCATTATTCCTCTTACCTCGGATAGTAATGCCTGTGCATGTGGCCTTGATGACATATTTTTGACAGCAGTGTAACATTTGTTGGCGTAATTATTCCAATCAGTCACAATCGCTACAGATGCTTTCATTTTAATCGCTAGATCAGTGTGAGTAATGTCAAGTATGATGCGAGATGGGAATTAATTAAGATAAATAAAGCTGTTTTTATTTTTATTTTTTTTATTTTTTATAAACACCAATTTCCTACATAACTAAACTCCATGTAGAACATAGATTCAAGACTTTTATACCCAAGGAAGGATGCAAAAAAGCAAAGTCTTTCTGAACTTATTTTACATATAAAAAAATACTTTACGTACTGCATTTAAGACTGATTACAGCAAATAATATAGTGCAGTTTACTATGACCACTGTTGCATGCCGTACAGGGAGACCAGTGGCCTGCCCCTGCTGGACAACTTGCAGCACTTCCTGCCAAATGTAGAGAAGGAAAAGAGCACAAAGGAAAATAAACCAGTTAATAGTCAGCCAGAAGTTCAAAAAATGAGGACCTGGAAGCAACCAGCATCACGCCAGCACCGATCACATTGTTCAAGGAGATACAGGAGATTTTGTGGTGACTCAGCCAAATCAAGATACAGCTCCATTAACAAACCACTTCTGGGTCACTGGCAATTCTGGATCCATGGCTCGATTACTCCCTCTGGTGGCCAAGATGAGAATACCTGACTCCAGCCAGTGAAATATTAATTCATTTCAATTTAATAAAATTTTATTTGTATAAAGTTTTAACAATAGTCATTGTCGTAAAGCAGCTTTACAGAATCAAAATAAAATTATGGAATAGTACATGAAATGTCAGAAAACATGAATTAATTAAAATGATCAAATTGTTCCTGATGAGCAAGCCGATGGAGAAAGTGGCAAGGAAAAACTCCCTAAGATGGCAAAAGGAAGAAACCTAAAAAAAAAAAAATCCAAGAAACAAACAAACCAGACTCAACAGAGAACCCATCCTCATTTGGATGATAATGGATAGCAGGAATTGTTTTGAGGTGATACTGTGTGTTAGGCTGCTGGAAGTGCAATAATGTGTTTACATTAATGTGGAGTCACTGGTATGTCAGGAGTGGCATTTGTAGCTCAACAAAAAGAGAGAAGAGAAGAGAAGAGAAGAAAGATAACAATTAGATATGGTGAAAGTCACATAATGTATAAGGTGAATGGATATTTAGTGCAGACTGCAAGCAGGGATTCCAGCAGGACTAACTATGACACCATACCTAAAAGCCAGGAGGAAACTAACCTGAGTGATCAAAAAGAGTGGAGAAGAGAGCATTCAAACATTCCAGAAAAATCTAAATGTTTGGCTAAATAAATAGGTTTTCAGCGTAGACATAAACATTGAGACTGGGTCTGAGTCCTGAACATTAATTGGAAGTCTGTTCCATAACGTTGGGGCTTTGTAAGGAAAAGCTTTGCCCCCTACTGTAGTATACATAATTCATGGTATTGATAAGTAGCCTGCATCCTTTGATTGAAGGATCATATGACACTAGCAGCTCCATTAGCAAGACCATTTAGTGCTCTATATCTATAGAATCATCTGTACCTATAGTCTTGCTAATGGACATGCTAGTTTCTTATGATCTGCTATGCCTGATTTGCTAGTAGTATTTTACTAGTAGTTTACCAGTAGTATTAATAAGTAGTATATTAACCCTTAGTGGTTAGTATTTCATATTTTCCCATTTGCATCAACCTAACCCTATAGATGATGAGTTTGATGCTAATGGAGAAATATGGAATGCATATTAATCATGGGCAGATTACAAACATGTTGATAGCATATTAACCTTTAGGGGTCGATGGTATTTTTTCCCCTTTTTTCATGTGTTTTTGTAAATGAAATTATATTGTAGCAACTAAGAAAAAATATGTACACGAATAGAAAGGGGTTTTCTTTCCAAAAAGTATATTGACAAATATATGTTTGATAAAATCAAATGATAAAAATCATAATAATAATAATCATCATCATGCTTTTTTGCTGTTAGTGTCCAGCGTTGAATAATTATTTGACAATGAATGGCTGGAATGATGAAATAAAAATTCAGCAAGTATATATTTGTGCTCTGTTTTGGAAAAAGTTGCCCCTTTTTTATATTATAACTGAAACAATGCTGCTAGTATCGGCTCATACCGGCAGCATTATGCTCAAAGGGAAGATGAAAAGTGCAAAGTAGCTTTTTTTATTCATAAAATACTCGGATCACGAACAACATCATAGCACAATGCATGGTGTCTGTAAATGACTGAAATATGAATGTTTTGATCAAAAGGCAGATGAACACATAATCCCCCAGAATTACAACAACCACAGATTTATATTTGATAAATAAGCATTGCCTTTGCAGCACTGCGGGAAATGTGAGGAACTTTAAAAAAAAAAAAATAGTAACATATATATGCTGTGTAGTTTTTTTTGTTTTTTGTGTGTGTGTATGTGTGTGTGTGTGTGTTTGTGTGTGTGCGTGTGTGTGTGTGTGTGTGTGTGTATAAAACCTGATGTTACCTGAGCTGGATGTGAATGGGTCTACATTCATGAGAATTCATTAATTACTCAGAGAAACAGAGGTTCTGTTAAAAAAAGTTAGGCACATTAGTCACTTTACACCAAATAAAAGGTAGTTTTGAGTGTTATAATTTAGTTGTTTTGCTATGGACAGACCCCCAAAACTTTCATGATAATTCTAATTTTTCAAATTTTTTAAAATTATTGTCCTATATTAACACAACGTCCTTGTCGATAATATGATAATAAATATATTCATCTTTCTTCGAGCATTTTTTTTTGGTTGACTGCTGACTGCATGTCAAAAAATTTAAAATAAAAATAGCAGCAATGCTCCAGACCTTCACTTCCAACCTAATGCCTACAGCAAAAATTTAGGACTATTATTTCCTCTCTTAGCAGAATTCCCCAACCTGACAACTGATGAAATTCAACACATCGCATGGAGGGAATCCACATCCACCCTCCACGAGACTCTCTACTGGTGTGCCACAGGGCTCAGTATTTGGTCCCTTTTTGTTCTCCATCTATACACAGTCTCTTGGTAAGGTCATATCATTGCACAACTTTTCATAATTGTTACGCAGATGACACACAACTCATTCTCTCCTATCCTCCATCACCCACACAGGTTTTCAGACTGATCATGTCTTGCAGACATCTCATCCCGGATGACAGCTAATCAGTTGAAGCTCAATCTGACAATCTCAAATCTCAAAACCAAACTGCTGTTCATTACTGGTGATATTTCCCTCTGTCAGGACCTTGTGGTTTTTCTGGTCAACAGTCAAATCATTCTTTCGGTGGTTAATCTCTCGCCACCCAACCAAAAAAAAAACAAAAAAAACATTCAGTGTTGACTGGTTCTTGGTTAGTAAACTAATAACCCAGTGTAGGGACCTATTCAATGACGGAAACCTCTGCACTTTTGTAAATTGCTCTGGATAAGAGCATCGGCCAAATACCTAAATGTATATGTAAATACATAATTTAAAACATGCAAGTAAAACCACACCTGCCTCCAATCAACCAGGACCAGTTACACAGTAAAAAAACAAAACAAAACAGAAAGTCAGGGTAATCTACAGTACATACAAGGACACCTCACCCCCCCCCTACCCCCTAGTAGTAGTAGATAATTTTCCTGCGCGTGTGGAAGATGTTAGGCGCTGTACAGGTTTCTGGATCTCTACAGAATGTTCTGGACAGTGGGAGGAGTTTAGATTTACCTCAGAACAACACTGGGACTCCAACAGAGAACAAAGGAGGAGAATCCAGCAAGATGATACCATGGGTAAGTTATTAAATCTCATATAATCCTTATTCTGATATTATTTCATTTTTCCTCATTTTCTCACCCGCTTTTGCCAGTTTATGTGAAACATTGTCATTTAATGTTACTTACATGGTTTGGTTAGCATGTAGATAACACTGCTAAATCATGCTAACATACTGCCTTATGTAGCTTAGCACAAACAGGTTATCTTAGCACAAACGGTGGCTAAGCTAATGCCTTACAGTATGTAGATCGCAGATGGTTGTCAGTATCAGCTGTGGTGTAAATGTTTATAATATATTCACCCCGTTTTGGATAGCTTCATGTTACAGTAGCTATTTGGTTCAGTTTTTGGTTATCTTATGACACTGCTATCTATAATGTTATTTAGCACAAACACTTTAGCTCCCGTTGCCTTAAATACAGCCTTATGTAGCTTACAGATGTTTGTGATATTAAGGTGTAAAGGTAAATTGTAATGCAAAAAGAATAAATCGTTGTATAACATTGCAAAAGTTTGTGTTGTCTTTCTGCATGGTCAATAGTTATTGATGATTATTGACAGTAATTTTATCATCATCATGCTTATGTTTCTTTTTCCTTTTTTATAAACYGTTGTGACCATGAAAATKATCWGCCASCTGTTTTATAGAGACCAAATGCAAACAAGCAGGCAAGATACAGACGGATCTCTTGTATTTTTTTAAGCGGTTGACCACATGATTAGGGTTCACCTGTGACTGCACACAACCAGCACATGGACTGACCTCAGATGCCAGGAATGTTACCACTGCTGGTCACAGGGTCTGTTTATGGTAAGCAGCCATAAACAATATGGAAACACCAGGTATGTGAGAGGCACAAAGATGTATGACTGTGTATTAGGTGTAAAACCTAACACGGCCATATTTACAGCATGCCAGAAATGTGCCTTCTGTGTTTAAGATGATCTGTGTCCCTCTTCCTTCAATCCTGGACATTTACTTTGCACTAGGTAAAAGAGGTGACATTTATATGTTTATAAGTAAGAAAAATACACAAATGTCAGGACATGTCAGAACTACTTCAGGACCCATAAACCTGCAGACCTTTAAATAAAGAGTGAAGACCAAGCTCACTCATTTACACTCCTGTGGTGTGAAAGTAACTGTGTGAAAGTGTCCCTGAGAGGTTGGTCTCATGTCTTTTTTTTTTATAATTTTTTTTATCAAAACCTATTTGGTGTTCATTGTTAAATTATCATATTGTTACAAATGTGCATATTCTATATATTGTTACATATTACACCATGTTAATATTGTTTGTGTTTGCCATAAAGCTGATTTTATACTGATTCTGTTTTATATTTTACATATTGGACGACAATCTTCCATGTATTCTGGCCTTTATAACATACCAACATTAGATGGAGGGGTGAACATCATAGTATCATGGCACTATAATGCTGGTCACCAGCATACCAGCACCAAAACACAACATATGTTGGTATAATGGTAACCAGCTACAGTATGCTGGTCTATGCTGTTTTTTTTTTTCAGCAGGGAACTTATACTATAAATGTTTTTAGTTGTTGCAAGTTAAATAAATTATTTTTGGTTCTTCGGCAGTGGGACGCCACAGCAGTTTGTCACAAGTTTTTACACCAGATGCCATTCTGAACACAACCCTCCCATTTTTATCTGGGCTTGGGACAGGCACTTCATCCAGTGTCTGGGAATCGAACCCGGCCTTTTCGCGAAGCACCCACCACTGAGCCACCAGTGCTCTAGTACGTTAGGAGGCCCAGATTTATAAAGATTAAACTTACAGCACCATATAAAGACAGACCAATCCACCATCTTATTAAAAAAAAATCAATGTGGGCAGTTCACATGCGCATTGATGACGTCAGACACAAAATCACGAGGTTAACTTCAAGGAGACAATTACTGTGGCTTAAAATGTCAAATTTGTTCAACTACAGTAACGTGAAAAGTTTCGTTTCTACAAACTCATAAATACCAAAAAGTTCTAAATACTCATCAAGGTCTATTAATTTGAACTAATTGTAATTGTTTAAGTTAACAGTACTCAATAGGTTTACAGTGTGTTTGCTTATTATACTAGTGGCAGTTATTTCCATATGTAAATAAATTTTGTTTTTCATATGTACTTTGTTTGTTTTAAAAGCCAAAATTGTATTCCTTAGTACTGACAGAAATGTACTTCATTCCATTATGACTCTTAATTACTCAGAAGCGGTTATGTTTTTATAAAGTAGCTATTATAATATTGTGTATATGGAATATCGTGTCTGAATATTGCATAAATGTCTGTATAAACTCACCCTAAAAAATCATTCCCCTTTCTGGGGTGAAAAATCTGAGGACCATGGGTTTGGTTACTTTTAAATTCTTTTAAATAAGATGTCAGGACTGTAAAGGAAAATGTAAATCAGTCCCGGTCACACGTAAATTCTGACCATCTCTTAATCTCAAGACAAGGGAAATAAAGACATGCTCAAATGCAAACAACCTGCAGCTTGATGTGAGTTTCAGCATAAAGAAAATCTTATAAGGTATGGCTAAAGAAATTGTTTGCGTCTTTGTGTCTCCGTTGATTGGACTTCGTTTATCCAGCACTTCCCATAGGTGCTCGAACAGACCGGGATCTGGGAAGTTTGGAGGCCTGGACGGTGGTCTTGAAAAGCTGAGGTGCGCTGGGTTTCTGGTGTCTTCCTATTCTGGACAGCAGGACTTTTTTTCAGCAATTTGTACTTCATTGACTTTTCTTAGGGATCAGACCTGATGAGCTGGCCTTTGGTCCCTGTGAGCATGGGTGAGCCTTAAGTGCCCATGACCAGTTTGCTGTTGTATGGTTTGTTACCAGTGTTGTTTATTTCACCTGGCAGTGGTGTTAACAGTAGCCCAATCAGTATATAACCTCACCCTGCTCTGTTTCTTTATCTTCCGTCAACTCTGTTTCTTGCTTATATGTTATCACATTGTCCAACTAGTCCCTGCTAGTTACCAATATCACAGCTGGAATAATATTGTGCATGCTGAATGTTGTATCTGTTTACTGACACTTGAGTATTCTACAGTGCAGTCCAACCAGATGAACCCATTTGCATTCTTTCTGTGTTGACCTTTCAGAATGTTTTGTTTAAATAAGGACACTGGTCATGTCAATATGTAAATCATTCTACATTATGTTATTCACTTTCTAGCCATTTCTTCATTTTCACTTCAATTTTCAAGAGATTCATATGCAAGCAGTGAAGATCTAAAACATTCTCAGCATATTTCACATTACAGGTATGTTTTAATGTTGGATGTTTATTATTATTTTTAGAGTCACTTAAAATTTCGGTCACCATTTTATTTCAACAATATTGGACATTATGATTAAGAAACCAATAATAATCAAGTAATTAATAGCATTTTAATTAAGATTTTATTACTTTTTAAAAAATATTGTTGAAAGCTTAAAATATTAACCGCACATTTTTTCCCCTATAAAATAAAAGTAACGAAACCCTGTACAGTATATGCAGATTTTATTTAAGCAAATACTCATTCATGTTGTTATTAATGTTACTGTAAATGTTATTAATTAATGTTATTAATGTCATGATGTCAGAGTTTGACAGTTGAAAGCTGCAGCTACTTTGTCCATGTTGTACTCAGAACATTTCATGTTTCATGCAGGCTATAGTGAGATCACCTAAATAATGTATATTTCTAATCATGCTTGAGTTCAGATGTAATCTTTTTACCCTTATACTGTAACGTCTGGTGGAAATTCTGGTGTAAGGGTTTTTTAAAATTGCCTTTTTTGAAATTTTACCTTGATGTTAGAATTTTACAGTTTGACAATTCTCAACGAGTGATTCATAATGTCGCTAACATATGTTTGAATATGTATTCATTTTTTATTCATGTATTCACAGATTTTAGCTAATTTTCCCATATTTACCAGATAACTCTTCACATAATTTGAATTTAAACCTTTTCATATAACAAGCATTGACATGTATGAAATAGTATGAAGTAGTTGCAGTAATTTTAATTACATTTCTATTTAAAACAATAAGCAGTCACTTTCAATTGTTATAATGAAGCTATAATGAGCATGTTTTATTGGGAACAAACATCACAGTGTGAAATGAATTAAAATAATAATATTTGTTTTCATGTGTGTATCTAACAGGCTCAATTTCTGCTTTTCCAACCTACTTTTGTTTCCTTCTTTTTCCTCTGTGTATAATTCATAATGATATAAAATTTGTTCACAGCAGCTGGAAAAGTCAAATAACTTTTTTATTTTGCCTCTGTAATATGTTTTAGTCACAATATATATACTATATATATATATATATA
>QMIH01000601.1:504311-571225 GCA_003987875.1 Clarias batrachus | reverse complement strand
TATATAATAATAATAATAATAATAATAATAATAATAATAATAATAATAATTACATTAATTTACAATATTACACCTTTTTAGACAAGTTGGAATAATTAGTATGGTGGCATAGTGGCTTAGTGGTTAGCACTGTCACCTTGCACCCTCAGGGTCCAGGTCTGATTCCCACCTCAGGTCTGTGTGCATGATATTTGCATGATTTCCACATGCTTGGTTGGTTTCCTCCCACAGTACAACAACATGCAAATTAGACTAATTGGTGTTCCTAAATTGCACATAGTATGTGAATGAGTGAGTAAGTTTGTGTATGTGTTTGTGCCATGTGATTGCTTAAACCATGTCCAGGGTGTACCACGCCCCTGGGATAGGCTCCAGGACGTCCCGTGACCCTTTACACATGGGATAGACTGTGAGTGAGTGAGTGAATGAATCATTTTTAGAAGTCTCTGAAATGCATCTGAAAATGTTCCAACCTCAGATAGTAAACCTCAGATCCTGCACTTACCCTTTTTATCTCACTCAGGATCAGGACATTCTAAGGCTTCATAGATAGTCTGAACAAAGCCATACTTAAGCTCTAATCATTTAAGGAAACAAGTTCAGAATTCACATGAAACACTCACAGGTGTTTGCAGTGTTATTACTGTATTAATACAGTATACTGTAGTCATCATTACAGTCATTAATACCACTGTAAACGTTTATATCCAGGTTTTACTGTCTGTAACTATTCTGCTTAACTGCATTATGGAATACTGTTTAGGTTCAATTATTCTGAATTAGCCACTGATGCATCAAATACTGTCTTGGTAAATATTCGGACTTTCCCTACTCACATTCCTGACTTTCCTTTCCTGAAGAACTGAAGAATGCTAGGTTAGCCATTAGCAGTTAGCCACTACCTGATAACCGTCTTAAGAGCTAAAGCTGGTTAGGTTAGCCATTAGCAGTTAGCTCATACCCAGTATGGGGGTCTCTCTCTACTGCTCCTTATACTGGAATGTCAACAATCATACACTGACCAACTTTTACTGGGTGTATCAATAAATATAATGTCCTCAACAGGTCTTTTTCCAGGCTCTGAATCCATCCTGCGAACCGTCCCTCACAGATATGAGCTGATCATGACATCAGTGACATGGCCTGATGCACAGAATTACTGCAGGCAAAAGTACAATGACGTGGCAACAATCCTTAGTGATACTGATTGGCTAAGACTGAATAAAGAAGCAGAAATCAACGGTCTGACAGCACCTGTCTGGACGGGATTGTATAAGGATATCTATAACTGGCGCTGGTCTTTAAATGACATTCCAATGAAGAACGTCCCTTTTACCAATTGGTATCCTGGATTTCCTGATAATATTACTGGAAGTGTTTGTGGATGCATAGGTCAAAGAGGATACTGGTGGAACCCTTCATGTTCAGGACTACGACCCTTCGTGTGCTACAGTGGTGAGTCAGATTAGTTGGTTTGATAGCAACTTTATTATTATTTTTTATTTTGTGGTATAGCTTAATATCATGAACATTTGTCTGCTTTTTGTCACAGCTAATTTTAGTGATGCTAACAAGTTCATTGGCATCTCTAGTCCTACCCTGAGCTGGTCTGATGCTCTGACTTACTGCCGAACACATTACACAGACTTGGCCAGCTCTCTTAACAGCTCAGATCAAAATATGTTGGTGCAGATGTGGAATAAACAGAGTGATTCCTGGTTTGGTGTACACAGAGCCATGGACATCTGGAGCTGGTCAGATGGGACCAACACTTTAAACATCCCATGGTATCCTGGACAACCTGATAATTATTTTGGCAATGAGAACTGTGCAGTGGTTTATAACGGATATTTCTATGATGAACAATGTACCAAGCTGCATAATTTTTTCTGTCAAACGAGTGAGTACTGATCAAACGTCCTATGAGCTAAGAAAGTAAAAGGAGGAATGGCTAATTTACATCTTAAATAAAATATCTAGCAAAAGTAGTTCACATTTAATCAGTAAACAGCAACATGAGAGATGATATTAGTAAGTTTGCATCAAGCCACAATTAGTTGTTTTTATTCCAAATCATCAATATAAAATACAAAAAATAAGCATGTGAACGTCTCAATATCCATAAATAAAAATGATTATATAATAAAAAAGACCCTAACAGTAAGTTGTGTGTATGCAGTTAATGTAAATTGAATATAAATGACTCATTAAGTTATATAACATGATATTATTATTTCTTTAGAGTATCTTTAACAAGATCAATTACTGACAGGTCAAAACAGTTGATTTCTTTTCTTTGTGTGTGTGTGTGTGTGTGTGTGTGTGTGTGTGTGTGTGCGTGTGTGTGTGTGTGTTCCCAAGTTTCCCCAATGAGGGGTCAGATAATGAGATTGCAGCTGCAGTCTGATGGGAGTGTGTTTGATCCTGCAGTGCAGACGTCCATTTTTGAGCAGGTGAGTCACATGACATTTCCAAAATTTTGTGTACGCTTAGTTATTTTTTTTTAAATTGCTGTTATGCCCTCTCACCTGTTATTTCTAGACATTTTTTCAGTATTATTTATTAATTCTTCACCTTTGAATGATTTTTTGTATTTAATTACAAAGCCCTGGTTCTCATCTACAGATCAAACAGAAACTGGATGAAAATGGCATGTTGGAGAACATCACAGTGAGCTGGAGGGTTCAGCTAGATGGAAATATCTTCCATAAGGCAGACTGAATTTGTAAAACTAAAACCTTTAAACTGTAACCTGTGCAGTATAATTTCTCCCCTTTACGTAATGTAGATTGAAAACATGTTCATGTTTAAACACTAGAATAAAGTTTAATTCATTTCTGTGCGGTTAGAAATATCATCTTATATAAAATATATAGACTATAATAGAATTGTATATAGAAATCTGTGTGTGTAATATAATCATATATCATAAATGTAACACTATAACATTCAATTGATAAACTGCTTTTGTATTTTTTCCCCAATTTTACAGTTATAAATTTTTATCTTATTACCATGGAAACAATGACACAATAGAGCAGGTTCAAGACTCTGTGTGTTTCTGAAACAAGGCCTGATTTCCTGATATTATATGTTTGAGACCATTATATACAGCAGCGGTCAAAAGTTTGTACACATCTACTAATTCATCGTTTTTTGTTTTGCGATGCATTTCCTACACTCTAGAACAATACTGGAAATTCCAAAGCTATGAAATAACACATATGACGTGGGGTAAATGAAACCTCAATCAGCACAGGTCTGTACCAACAACACAGCATACATACAGTAGGTCAATGATGACTGAAAAGAAAGTTCTTCTTATATTATTTAATTTCTCTTTGTGATTATGAAATACTCTACCTTTATGAAAGCCTTGCCAGTGTGTGTTACGTGGATGCCTCAGACATCAAACTGTGTATTTGTGTTTTCCGACATATCAGGGAGAAAAAAAGTTATCATTACATTCTTCTGTAAATTTTACCACTGCCAGAATATTATTAATGATGTTGCAACGATTTAGAACTCTCAAAATAAGATTA
Organism: Clarias batrachus; assembly: GCA_003987875.1. Lineage (NCBI taxonomy): Eukaryota > Metazoa > Chordata > Actinopteri > Siluriformes > Clariidae > Clarias > Clarias batrachus. The sequence goes on along the minus strand of QMIH01000601.1, from coordinate 567,683 downwards.
TTATTATTATTATTATTATTATTATTATTATTATTATTATTATTATTATGGTCATATAAACAAGTGAAAACACCCAGAAAAACATGTGATTATCTGTGCAATTTTTGTTTTCTGCTTTGCTCATTCACGTTAGTGAAGGTGGTTAAAATTAAATAAAATTCAGTGCAATCATATCAACTAGGTTGTTCTGAAAAAGGATATGCCACTCCATAATGTATAATCCTGAACCCTATATATGTTTATTAAAAAACAGCAATAAAATAAAATAAAATAAAATGCTCTGGGTTTTAATGGCTAACAACAACAACACTAACAGGCAGTTATTATTTTAAAACATGAAGGTCGGCTGTTCTGGATCAGTTCCTACAAGAACAGTATTGTGTGTCGAGTGTGTTTGCAAAACCCATCGAGCTCCATGATGAAACTGTCTCTCATGAAGATCTTCCCAGGAAAGCGAGACCAAAACTTACTGCTGCAGAGGAGAAGTTCATTTAGAGTCACCAGCCTCAGAAATCACCAATTAACCTCAAGCAGCACCTCAGATTAGAGGCGTTATGAAGCTTTACAGAGCAGAAGGAGCAGATAAACATCTCACTATCACCTGTTCAGAGGAGATGATTGTGTGTTTTTTGAGATCTTCAGTATTGTTTTACAGTGTAGAGACAATGTAGAGAAGAAATATAAATCAGGAATTTTTGTATAAAACAATATTTAATAGTTATTGTAGTAGTAACTATTTAATTTTCTTTTTCTTATCTTTTAGACTTTTTGTGAGAGTGTAAGTATTATCATGGGTGTGTCAGGGATAACCCCTAGAGGGCGCCTAGTGCCCAGAGATTTGTGTTGTAGTTTGTTTTGTTTAACTTCATTTCCCATGTCGCAACTCGGTCAGGTGACATGGGCGCTCACCTGAACCGAGTTGGTTATTAGTTTTATTATAAATAGTTTGGTTTCTTTGAGTTTCGGGTCTTGCATCTGTTGATTTTCACCTTGATTTATGTCCGTTCAGTGTGCTTCGTGTTTTGGTTTGTTTTAGAATTAAAGTACCTTTGTTTGTTTGATTTCCCTGATTTGGTTATTAATAAAAGCATCGTTGCTGTTAAACACCTGGATCCTCTGCAATTATGCCTCGCACCACAGTTCATGACAGGCTGGGAATCATGTCACTTCAAATAAGGTTTTTATATCTTTATTTTTGTTTAATTGTTGACACTTTATGTTCACATAGAATAAATATTAGTACTTTATTATTCATCATGCATATACGTTTAAGTAAGGTTTAATTATAGCTTATTGTGCTAGGTGGTGTTCTTGTTCCATAAGATTATATCAGTGGTTCTGCATTTTGCATTTTGGGATGGACTGGCACCCTCTTCAGGGTGTCTCCACCAACCATAAAAATCTGAATGGGTCATTTACATAAATCTTGCATGTGAATGGAGCGCTAAGCACTGGACCAGGTTTCCAACACATGTGGAGACAAGAATCTGACACACGTCTGTGTTTTTTTTTTTTTTTTAAACATTGATTTAGTAATAAATTTTTTATTTTCCAATAAACTCTTTGGAAAGAAATAAGTCTACTGTTTGTGTAGATATTTATTTCTGGGTTGCTACAATATAATTTAATTTACAGAAACACTTGCAAAGAGAAAACCGTAATTGGAATTATCGACAATGCTATCAACCCATAAGTGTTTTAAACTCCCCCCCCCACCCCCCCCCCCTCCCCACCCCCGCCCTTCCGCTTGTCCTGTTTTTAAGTATGGCATGATGCATGATGGGTAAGTTCTTAAGTATGGTATGAAGAAATGGTTAGAATCTATAATATATGTGATGGTGACTGATTTTCATTAGGTGTGTCTTTCCTTAGCCTGCAGACTTCTTATTTAAACAAAACCAAATGCCGATCCACATCCTCAAATTTCAGGGCAGAAAAGAAGCAAATGAGTTCATCGAAATGCCGTTGATCAAATATCACAACATTCAGCAGGCACAATAATAACATGCCTGCTTATACACCACTTCTTAATAACTGGGAGTATCTTTGGGCAGTAAGATAAAATCTTTCCCATTCTTAACCCAGTTGCATAATACAATTATGCCTATTTCAAAATGATTTAAAAGAAGCAATAGAGTTAAAGGTAGGTAATAATGATTTACACAAACACCTTAAACAAATGACTAAGAATCATCAAAGACTTGCACTGAAGGCCTGAAACAGATACAGGCTATATATATATATATATATATATATAAAATCGTCTGGGTTCGATTCCTGGCCAGGCTGGATATCTGTGTGTGTGTGGTTTGCATGTTCTTCTGCCTCTCAGGTAAAGCCAGATGTTAAGACATTATACTAACAACTGTGAAAAATGTAAGTTTATTAATGTGTTTGTATGTTTTTTGTTGTTGTTGTCTAAAAGTGCCAGGACACCAAACACAGACGGAACTAATGACAAAAAATGTTCTTAGATTACTAACCCTGCTCCCAGTCCTTCATTCTCACACAAAGCCAAAAGTGTCAGTTTATTTCTTCCTTTGTTTAATGGAATATTCTTCATGTGCATCCTGAACTACAGTGTTGAGCCTTGTATTGCAATATGCATGTTAATTATGGTTTTATGTCATCACCACCCAGGTGCAAACTCATATCAACTGATTGTCTTTTGAGCGTGTTAAGATCTTCAAAAAGCCATCAAAGCCCAGGTGCACCGCACAACTTGGACACTTCATGATGTTCCTCAATGTGATGGAACACGGAACGTTATTTCTCACTTTCCAGCATAAGTTTAAGGCATTGTCGCAGCTGGGATATCAAAAATCCCTTTACAATTTTGCATCCTCATTGTCTTTAGATCACGCACGACTCCTAATGGCAGCAGATTCCAACCTGTCTGCCAATTTTCATGAGTTCTTGAGCATGTTAAGACATCCAACAAACCCAACAGGGTAGAAAACAAATCCTTAAGAAAACAAGAGGATCCTGCACACGCTATAGTTCTTGGTCCCTAATTATAAGATACTAATTAGCTGTTTTTCCAATCAGTCTGTTTTACTCCACTGTATAGTGGATACAGTTTTATCTCTGATTATTGGAATATTATTCCAGGCTAAAGGGAACCCAATGAATTCATTTGTTTCTTTTCTGTGCTGAAATTTGATCATGTGAGCATTTGGTTTTGTTTAAATAAGAAGTCTGAGGGCTGAGGAATAGTCACGCCAGGATGGAAATCACTCTACACCACATTTGTTGCACTTTTCGTCATCCATCTATGTTTAAGAAGAGGACAGCAGAATATAAGGTGTTAGATTTTTAAGTGAGTTGCATGTAAAAAATTAAGATCTAAAACAGAGCAAGAACTGATTATTTCATATCACAGGTATGTTTTAATGTTGTATATTTACATTGACTGTTATAACTGCTTAAAACCTAATAAATAAGATTTAGGCATGTTATATAAAATGTAACTAATAATAATAATAATAATAATAATAATAATAATAATAATAATAATTTATTTAAATTGTTTAAAAAACTATGAGACGTGACATGACTCATGTTTGATTGCAGATGTTGTGTTTTTGTCGTGTTTAATCCATTATGTCTGATGTTAATGTCAGCAAGGTTTGGCATGTTCATTTTCTCTTTCTAGAATTTAATGCGAATGACCCATAATAATACCAGATTTAATATGAGGATGTTTTCATTTGTTACATTTTACTTTTGCTCATCCCACATGGGATACGAGTAGAACAGTAGTGTTCTTGTTCTGGCAGTTTGAGAGGTTAGACTGAGTCATGGGTGTGATGGATTGGAAGATTGGACAGAACACTCAAAGAGGATGAATGTTAATGAGGTGTACTTGTTGAAAGTAAAAGATAAGTGTCTGTTGATAAGTTGTTATAGATTGAATCTTTTTAGTGGTTAGCACTGTCGCCTTGCACGTCCAGGGTTCGGGTTCAATTCTCTGTGTACATGGAGCCTTGGTGTTCTCCCCATGCTTGGTTGTTTCCTCTGTGTTCTCCGGTTTCCTCCCACAGTCCAAAGATATGCAGATTAGGGTAATTGCCGTTCCCAAATTGCCTGTAGTGAGTGAATGAGTGTGTGTATATGTGTGTGCCCTGCGATGGATTGGCACCCTGTGGGGTGTACCCCACCTCATTCCCTAAGTCTCCTGGGATAGGGGCCTCCCACGACCCTGAATACAGAGTTATGTGGTATAGATGATGAATGAGTGAGTGAGTTACAATCTATTTTGGAATGAAATAATAAAACAAGGGAGCTTGTAACAATGGCATTCTTGCAACAATCTCAACTTAAATTCATCAGTGGTGTTTAAACACAAACATTTCTGATACAAATCAGTCAGAAAACAGCCTGCCTGGCTCCAGTTTCTGATTGGCTGGTTTTGCCCGTACTCTAGTCTTCGGTTGGCTGGAATATTTCTAAAGTTATTACTCTGCTGCAGTTTGTGTGAAGCTTTAGGATATTGAGCATGCAGGAAAGACAGAGGTCAAACACATTCATTATCTTGGAAAGTTTATTATAATACAATTATTTTCAAGTATGTTTAAAGTTTAATTCCAAAATTTGGTAAAAGCATGATGTTGGTATCCTTTCTATATATTAAATGATGGTACAACTTTTTGTTAGTATATTTGCAATGTATTATTAAAGATTTCAATATATTTGTAATACAGTAAATATAATATACTGTAATATTAAGTGTTTTTTTTTTCTTTCTTTTTGTTCATTGGGATTCAGCTGCAGTAAAAATTTGACTCTGAGTTGATCAACATGTCCAAAGTGGAACATAATGTGGAATTAATTTTAGAATGATTGTAAAAGTTGTGAGTTGTAAGAAACTAAGCTGAAAGGTACATAATGTGTTCTAGAGGTCTGAACAAAAAAGAAAAAAAGAAAAAAAAAACAGTGGATATGATGCATAGAAATGTATAGTTAGCCATTTCTATGACTACAGTATCTATTAATATGTGTAAGTTCAGCATGTTTAAATGTGCATTATATATTTACATGTATTGAATAACAGTAATATTTACATTTCTCAAAATACTACAATTTCTAATACTATAGTGAGCTTATATTAAGTTGTTTGACAGCAAACATTGTAGAGAGAAATCAAATAAAAAAAAGATAAAAAAAAGATAAATGACTTTTACTGTAAGTATCTGACAGACTGAATGTCTGCTTCTCCAGTTTGCCAATAACCTTTATGTGTAACCATGTTAAACCTGATGAAAATATGTGCAAAACATCAAAGAATGATTGATTTATTGATTGATTCATTAATTGTGACTCCACAGCTTCCTGTCCATGATGAAGCTGAATCATTTCCATCTTCTTTGTCTCACTGGTGAGAAATTTTTAATAAAACACTTTTTTTTTGTCTCAATACAGTCATGGCCAAAAGTTTTGAGAATGACTCAAATATGACATTTCATAAGGTGTGCTGCTTTAGTGTTTTTTCTCTGGTGTACTGAAGTATATACAACACAAGCATTTTATTAGTGTTTTCAAAGTGTTTAAGGTTTTTATTAACAATTACAAGATTATGCTTAGAGTCGGTATTTGCAATTTTGATGCTTCTTTTTCAAAACCTTTGCAATTTCCCCTGGAATGCTGTCCTTAACTTTAATGAAACTAACTCTGACACCTGATTTTAGCCTCTGATTGCCAGAACTTTGCCTTGCATAATGTCCAGAAGCCAGTGGCACCCACAGTAGTGTACACGGGGCCAGCCCTCTCTCAGCCAGCCACCAGCTAGGATCAAAGAAGAAGAAGAAGAAAGTCATTAATTGATTTCCACTAGCCTAGACTGTAGCTGAGCCCTAAGCCAGTGCAGGGTCTTTGGCATATGAGGTCACAGTAGGGCAAAAAATGTATTTGGCTTGTTTAAGCCCCAGCCAGTACATGTTTTCCCCTTATGTTTTTGTGTGTCAATTTTGCATAAATTAATTAAAAATATTTGTCACATACACAACCATACAGAGTATGATACCCAGTGAAACGCTACGCATGCAAATGCAAAGTGGTTGGTTTTAGTATGCTCCAACACATGTGTGAAAGAAACATAGCAAGTCTAATCAGTTGAGCCCTATGTGGATTTCTGGTTTAGAGTCTGGCCTTCCATAGTATGACTCAAAACCCATAAACAGAGAAACAAAAGGAAGGAAACATGACATAACAAATGAGCAGAAAATAAGATATATCAATATTATTTCTTCCTTCAATTAATTGTAAAGTAAACAGACTGAGCTAAAATCAACAATAACAGTTAACCAAGTAGACTCAATATTTACCATAAATTCACAATAAACTTAAGGTGAAGGCGAAAAAAAAGGGAAAATACGTAAGTCTTTCTCTCTCTCACATCCACTCCAGCGATTTTTAAAACTCTCCCCCAATTATGATGGTGGTGGAGTTGTTAGTGGCCACGCAGTCATACCTGTCCAATAAGTACTGCAAGGGACCCAGAGTATAACCCTGGGGGGCTCCAGTGCTGAGGGTGTTCGAGGCTGAGACATGTCTGTCCATCTTTGCTGCCTTTGGTCTGCCAGTTAATAAATTTGAGATCCACTGATACAGTGATGTGCTGAGTCCCAGGTGCTTGGGCTTGGTGCGGCGTGTGGAGGGAATTATAGTGTTAAATACTGAACTGTAGTCGACATTTTAACATAATTCTCTTTTTTGAGAATTTTTTGAGGGTTTGGAAAGACTATGAAAAATGTGCAGAAAGGAAGTCATAGTTTCACAAAAGAGAGTCGTTTTTTTCTTTAGGAATATTTACAGTGAAATACCAACCTGCATTTACTGTGTGTTTCATTAAGTATAATCTTTCCAACAGGTCTTCTTCCAGTATCTGTGTCCATTCTGCGAACCGTCCCTCACAGATATGAGCTGATCATGACATCAATGACATGGCCTGATGCACAGAATTACTGCAGGGTGAAGTACAATGACCTGGCAACAATCCTAAGTGATACTGATTGGCTAAGATTGAATAAAAAAACAACAAGCAATGGTCTGACAACACCTGCCTGGCCAGGATTGTATAAGGATATCTATAGCTGGCGCTGGTCTTTAAACAATCTCCCACTGAAGGATGTCCCGTTTACCAATTGGTATCCTGGACAGCCTGATAATGCAGATGGAAATGAAGCCTGTGGTATAATAGCAGCAAATCAACAATGGCAAGATGTACCATGTACCTTTGTAAGAGCCTTCATATGTTATGATGGTGAGTCAATATTGTTTGGATTAGGTTTCATTTTAAGACTTGCTTTATCATTGTTCCTTTAAAAATTTACTTTGTGATTGTGTTACAATCTGTATGTAATACGATAAATGAGTGTATTGTATGTTGAATTTTGACACATTTTAATATCACATTTTCATATTATACATGCATATATTTTTCAGCTAATTCAATTGTTGTTAACAAATTCATCGGCATCGCTAATCCAATGCTGACCTGGCATGATGCTCAGGCTTACTGTCGAACACATTACACAGACCTGGCCAGCTCTCTTAACATCTTAGATGATGCCATTTTAAACCAGATAAAGATTAATCAGGGAGATTCGTGGATTGGCCTAAACAGAGACCTGGATGTCTGGAAGTGGTCAGATGGGATCAACGCTTCAAACATCCCATGGTATCCTGGACAACCTGATAATTATTATGGCAGAGAGAACTGTGCAGTGGTTTATAACGGACATTTCTATGATGAACATTGCATCAACCTGCATTATTTTTTCTGTGAAACCAGTAAGTACTGATCAAACTAAGGGACGAATAATTGATGAGGAGTTAATAAAAATACCTGAATGCAGCAAAATGAACTTACAATTTATAAGTAAATAATGACAGGAAATTAGTTTTGTTTTGGTACAAATGAATAAATTACCAAACAATTACATAACAAAAAACAGAATAGATATGTAAGTAACCGCTGAACTCATACATGATGTGTGTGCAATCAACGTAGAGTTAAGGAAAGTGGTTCATTAAGCCATAAAATATTTTTACAATATTTATTTTACAAAAACATGTTAATTTAGGAGTTTGAGATTACTTAACATAAAAAAATGAACCATTAAAAGGTGTTTGTTTATTCCCCAGTTTTCCCCATGAGGAGTCAGATAATGAGACTGCAGGTGGAGTCTGACGAGAGTGTGTTTGATCCTGCTGTTCAGTCATCTATTTTGGAGCAGGTGAGTCACAGGAGAAAAGGAAAGTACTGCTCATCTCACTGAATTTATATTATTCCAAAACATTATTGCTCCTGATATTATTTCTTGTCTTTCCTTTTTTTTTGTTTCCCAACAAAACCTTGATTCTGTTCTACAGATCAAGCAGAAGTTAAAGGAAAATGGCATGATGGAGAACACCACATTGACATGGAGGGAGCAGGCAGATGGACGTGTCTTCAACCAGAAAAAAAAGGATGAACTGTAATTCAACTTATAAAACCAAACCTCTTAAACTGTATTCTGCAATGTCGCCACATGAAAAAGTAAACTTCTTAATTTTTTACATGAACGTAAATGTAAATGTTTGAAAAACAAATTTGAATATTATACAAAGATGAACAAATAATCAGATTTAAGTCTGGACTTAAAAATAAATAAATAAATATCAGAAGAAGACTTCAATCATTGTCTTGCTGCAATGTGCGCTTGAGCTCCAGGTTGCCTGAACTGATGGCCAGACAGAATCCCTTAGGATTTTGTTGGTAGACCATAGAATTCATGGTTCCAGCAATTATGGCAAGTTATCTAGGTTCTGAAGCAACAAAGCAGCCCCAGACCATTACACTACCACCACCATGTTGGACTTTACTATGATGTTCTTTTTTATAAAATGCTGTGTTAGTTTATCATCCCAAAATGTTCAACTTCATTTCATCAGACCACAGAATATTTGTCCAAAAATCTTTGAAATTATCCAGATGTTTTTTGTCAAAATGTTAAAAAATCTTGCAAATTTTAGTGAAAGTGTTTATTATTTATTAACAAATTGCAAGTTAAACTTTTAAAATCTGCATTTTGTTTATCTTTGTCTAATTTTAATTTTAAATTCATTTTCATTTTGTCAATCATAAAAGTGAAACAAATATGCAACCCCCTCTTCCTCTTATATCACCAGTGCTCTTGGGGCATGGCTCTGCAATGCCTCTGGGGGTGTGCTTAGCATCTGGCACCAAGACTTTGAAGAAGATCCTTTGGTGCTGTGGGTTACGGGGTGGGGCCTCTTTGAATCAGACTAATTTGTCCAGGGTATCCCATGGAGGCTCTATTGGATGTTGGGCCGCTACATGGTGGGAATTGATGCATCGAGCTAGTAGTAATAGTACATCCTTCTAAATGCAAGCTCAATTATGAGAGCTCTTGTGTACTGGTATTTGGGCCAATGAGTAATATCTCTGTCTTATCTGAATTTAGTAAAATAAAATTAACAGTCATCAATTTTTTTTATGTCCTGTACACACTCAGTTAGTCTAGACAACTTGGATATTTCGTCTGGTTTTGTTGAGATCTATAACTGGGTATCATCAAGCATAACAATGGAAACTAATTCCATGACTTCTAATGATGTTACCAAGGGAAGCATGTAAATGGAGAACAGCAGAGGTCTTTAAACTGACCTAGACGAACACCATATTTCACTGGCATTACACTGGACAGTTCTCCATTTAGAGCTACAAAATTGTATCGGTCAGACAGGTAGGATCTAACCCATTTTAATGCATTTTAATGTATTTTATGTACCTAGTGAACACTGGATGTTGCAGTGTAACAACTTACAATACTGTGAACCTGGAAAATAAGTAAATAATGTCCTATTCTACACTCATGGCCTACTTTAAATTATATTTTTCTCAAGTTGTGTAACAAATGAAAGATTGGTTCATTTTCCAATCCCCTTTTTGCTTGCCTCCTTCCCACAAACATTTAAAGAATTCTCGCTCAGATCTGAGCATAAAGAGAGAACTTAGCACATTGTTGTGCTAGTGGTCATTCTCTTAACAGGAAATCTAATACTAGCATGCAGTATTGAAATTGCTTATTGTTTATGTGTTTAAAATCAATTTATCATTGCCATGATTATGCTATAGTGTAGCACTAGTTAGTTAGCCAAGTAACTGGCAACGCATCAGCAGCAAAGGGTGCTACAACACAACACAATATAATATATCATGCGCAATCACATAAGCACAATGAGTTAGCTGTTTCACCTTAGTTTGTAGAGTTCAATAGTTATTACTGTAGCTGAATGCTCTGGAGTGGAATTCTACCATTTCCACAACTTCAGAGACTAACAACTTTGGTTTTGTTACGTTTAAAATCTTTCAAATTGTATTGAAAACATATTGGTCATGTGCAGATGGTAAGTGTAAAATACATCTAAAAAAGCAAGTTATACTGTTCTCAAATTTGATTTTACAGGCACTTAGACCTCCATAATGGATAAACACTAAATGGTTAAAAAAGAGCCAAAATTTCATAAGTCTTATTATTATTCCACATGGTCCCTGAAACACGCTTTCACAATTTGTCCAAACTCCATAGATGTGATAACCTGGTCATTCAGTACATTCAGGTCATCAGCTGACTTAATTTTATTGCCACATAACGTTGCTGAGTCTAGACCTGATCAACCCCAGATCATAACACTGTCTCCAAAGGCTTACAGTATATAGTGGACACCATGCAGGATGTGTGAGGGTTCACCACTAGAAGTCATTGTTCAGAGTTAGTTTGTTTTGTAGTTTTTATTTGTAGACTCAGTTTTCTAGAAGGCATCTCGGTCAGGTGATGAGAGTGCTCACCTGAACCGAGGTAGCTCATTAGGCGTTCTATAAATAGCTGTTTGTTCTGGGAAACTGGGACAAGCATTATTATTACCATGTGGACTTTTGTTTGGTTTGGTTTGGTTATGTTCTGTTTTTGTTTGTGTTTATTTTAAGTTGGCTTATGTTTTATGGAGCTGTCTGTGTTCACTGTGTTAGTTTGTTTCTAGTCTGTTTGGTTTCCCCTGTGTAAGAACCACTGTTGCATGTTTAATTCTTAGTCTGTTTTACTACTAACATGGTGTTACTAGCCTAGTTCTTAGTCTGTTTAGTTTCCTAGTTTGTCTGGTCTCCACGTCTGTTTAGTTACTAACCTGCTTAGCCACTAATCTGCTTAGTTATTAGTCTGTCCTCTACCTAGTCTGCTGTGTACCCAGTCTATTCATACCTTAGACCGCTGGCTACTAGTCTGTTAGCAACTAGTCTGATAGCTATCATCCAGCTTAGCAGCTAATGTGCGTAACAGCTAGTAGGCTAGGTCGATGTTACGTTTAGTGTTAATCCTCTTGTCTGTGTTGTATATTAGTCTGTACATGTTATTTGGTTAATGTTGTCGTGTGTGTTATGCTACTATTGGTAAGCCAACATCCTTTGTTTCAAGTTCATGTTTTGGTTTGTTGAATAAAAAGGCTCTTTATGTTTCACACCGCCCTCTGTGTCTATGCCTGGCCCTCTTTGCCCACGGCAACAACATCTAGCCGGATTACCACCATATTCGTGACAGGATGGTTTCAACACTTCATTCAATTCAGTTCAATTTTATTTTATTTGTATAGCGTGTTTAAAGCAGCTTTACATAATCAAAATAATTATTTAAGTTTGTATGAAATGTGTATGAATCAAAATGATCATGAATGGCGACAGTGAAATTCCAGTCCTGAACTATCGAGCGACTGCAGTCAAGTACTCAGAGAAACAGCTTTCAACATCAGTCGAAGCCAGAACAATTTTCATGGTAGAGTGAAAACATCCCCAGACACCAGATGCATCCCAAAGAGACACATGGTTCATCCAGGTGACGACATCTCCAACCAGAAGCGGGGCACCAGGATGAGTCAGACAGGTCCAGAGGGCAGAAGGAGTCTGGATCACTGGCAGCTCAGGAACGACATGTGTAGCTTGACAGAGAGAGGGAAAGAGAGAGAGCGAGAGGGGGGAGAGAGAACCGGAGAGGAGAGAGCAGAAGAGGAGAGATAACATTTTAAAGGCTCCCCCAAAACTGGTATGGGAACTAATGGAGCACGCGGAAAAGTCTGGTTTGTCTTATCTGAAAATTGTTCTACACGTTCTACAGTAGTTCGCTACATCAGTCTTTAACTGAGGCCATAAAAAGTGTTTCAAAATACAATGATAAGTTTTCTTAATACCCAGGTGTCCAGATAAATTATGGTCATGAGCCAAAGATAGTACAGTCTGTCTGTAAGACACGGGAACGACAATTTGGCTTGCTACATTCCACTCAGCATCATCTGAAGTGTCAGGACACCACCTACGCATCAACACTCCATTCTCCATGCAAAAACCAGTTTCTCTCTCCTGTGCCTCCTCTAAGGAAACAACAGAACGTTTACGCAAAGTGAAGTCAGCTTTTTGAGCAGCGATAAGGTTATCACGTGTTACATGCAATTGTAAATTGTCTGAATTTGAATCAGATTTCCCTTCAATTTTATTATCAATCATCAACGAATCATTAGCAAACATGAGGGCCATAAAAGTAGAAACTAGCTCATCTGCATCAGCAAATTTACGAGCTTGAGCGCGCGTAATTGCACAGACAGGAAAATCTTCTGCAAACTTTTACAATTCATCTACAGATGTAAACAGCTCAGGTTTGTCACAAACCTTTTAATTTGTGACAGTAAAAGCACTCTCGATCCTCTCTAGAGTTTGTAACATTACTTTTCAAACGTGACTGGTCTTTTAAAGTAGTTGAAATGGGCAAAGCTTTCTCAGTATGAGCTGAGGAAAAAAACATTATGAGTTAACGTGAACTCATCCGCAAAAACACGCCTAAGACAGAGACGTTACCTTTTGTTTATTGAGGTAAACCACAATACGATCCGGAACACACCTCTTAAATTCCTCCAAGAGAATTAATTCGCGCAACGTCTGAAAATCTGATACTTTAGTCGATGTCCACCACTTGTCGAACAACACACACTTTTCTCTAGCGAATTCTAAAAGGTTTGAGCCGAACTTATTTTATGACTCCTAAAATGTTGTCTATACGCTTCGGGTACAAGCTCGTATGCACGCAAAATTTCGGCTTTAGCAACATCATAATCAAAACTATCCTCCAAAGACAAAGCACTGAGCCTTTCCAGTTAACCTACACTGTAATAGCAAAGGCCAAACATCTCTCGACCACTGCAGAGTAAACGCAATTTGTTCGAATACACTAAAATAAGAATCAACATTGGCTTGGCTGGTCAAGCTCTCCATCTGCACCTCATGCCTAATAGTCGACGGTCCCGACTCTTGAGCACAACGGGGAAGAAACCTCCCAAAGGCCTGTTCGTATAACTTGCCTCCTGAAACCTAGTGGGGACAGAATTAACAGCGTCACCAAAGAGGCCGGAAGGCGACGGGGGCATCAAGGAGGACAGCGCGATCCCTATCCTTGATGTCCATGAGGTTCAGCCACAGATGCCTCTCAGTGGATGCCATGGCAGCCATAGAACAGCCAACAGCACGGGCCGTCTGCTTGGTTGCACGGAGAGACAGATCTGTGGCTCGGCGCAGCTCTGCAAATGCCCTCTCATCAATAGCCCCGCCAGTGCTCAGGTCCTTCAGCTTCGAGTGTACTGTAGCTTTTGAAAAGGAACTTGTTTGTTCATTGTCTTCATTTTTAAATGTAACTTAAAAAAAATCTACTTAATTAGTTTTATTTAAAGCAAAACAGTTTTAATGAGTGTAACCAAAAGCTGTAAACCAAAGGTGAGAGAGTGACGCTCGGTGTCAAAATAAGAGTTGCATGTGTAAAGCATAATACTCGGCGCTCGTAAACTAATACTTGCTCAGTTTCCGAATAAAAAAATAATTAAAAATCTTTGCAATCCGAGGTTCCACTGTAATTCATAAGTTTACAAATTAAGTTTGTACGTAATCATACTTTTTAACTTTAGAAAAATGAAAATGATTATTTTACTACTATAATTTACCCTCTTACTCGAATGTAATTTGTTTCTTTCAAGGTAAAATCTAAACATAAATACAATGTTAAATTTTAGGTTTTTTTAAGTGATATAATCAGGTTGTTACAGAGGAGAAAAATAAGTTTTACTGGCCTAAGGCATTGTAACAACTTTTGTTTTTTTATTTGGATGGATGTTTTCTTTTTTTTTTTTTTTGCTTTGGGGAAACTTAAAAAATATATTAATATTTAATCAAAATTAAACCTTTGATAAAATTATAAAATTTGATTTGAGAGAAAGTAAAAATTTACTTAACAAATTGCAGCAATTTTGTTTTAAGTTGACCCAAAGTATCATTTTTTTTCAGTGTTACTTGCATAGTTACCAGGATTTGTAAGGAGTTTTCCAGGTGCTTCATGTCCATTCTCACATCCTCGCCTTCTTGTCTCTGATGTCACATCAGACTTCCCATGAGCACTAGCAGAAGGCAATTTACTCAACTATTTAAGTTTTTGTTGTTAAACATAAAGAATATTGAGTTGGAATGATTGATGATTGTAGTTTGTGAAATTAATCAGTATAATTACTTCATTGCCAAATATTTTGATGGAAATTTATCAAAAATATTAAGTGCATGTTAAAAATATAACTCAGTTAGTCAAATGCTAATTTACATTTGTGAAATAAACTTAAATTATAAGGTAAATGTAAGACAAAATTAGTAGTTTTTTTAGGCATTTATTTTGATTTGTCTAACTCAAACAATAATGTATGTGATTTTTATAGATTTTATTAATGTAACATAACCTTTTTATTACTGTGAAATTTACAAGGCCACAGACTCATTTTTTGAGTGCTTGTAGATGAATGCTTAAACATTACAGGTTACATTTTAACAGGTTTATTTTTACAAGTCTAGTTACAGTTTATCTTTTTTATTTTCCTTGTTGAAGATATTTCCATCTGGCTGCACCCTCCAGCTCATTGTGATGTTCTCCAACATGCTATTTTCATTCAGTTTCTGTTTGATCTGTAAATTGTAGAATTAGGGTTTGTTAGTAAAAAAACTACCAAAACCAAAACTAAAAAGCAAATACTTCTCATTTAAAATACACGAATAAACACTCGTCATTCGACTCACCTGCCCTAGAATGGACGACTGCACAGCAGGATCAAACACACTCCCATCAGACTCCACCTGAAGTCTCATTATCTGACCCCTCATTGGGGAAACTTGGAAAACCACACACACACGCACACACACACACACACACACACACACACACACACACACACACACACACACACACACAGTAGGAGCTTTTACTACATAATCATCCTGTTTGTGGATATTGAAATTTTCTTTAGAAAATTTTCTCATGCTATTTTTTTTCCCAAAATCAAACTAATTATGGTCTTATTTGAATTTCATCTCTTTCATTGTATAAAAAAACGGATTTATTTTACTACATTCATCAACCCTCACTCTCTTTATTTAACTTTCATCAGTACTCACTGGTTTCACAGAAAAAATAATGCATGTTGGTACATGGTTCATCATAGAAATATCCATTATAAACCACTGCACAGTTCTCATTGCCATTATGATTATCAGGTTGTCCAGGATACCATGGGATGTTTAAAGTGTTGGTCTCATCTGACCAGCTCCAGATGTCCATGGCTCTGTGTACACCAAACCAGGAATCACTCTGTTTATTCCACATCTGCACCAACATATTTTGATCTGAGCTGTTAAGAGAGCTGGCCAAGTCTGTGTAATGTGTTCGGCAGTAAGTCAGAGCATCAGACCAGCTCAGGGTAGGACTAGAGATGCCAATGAACTTGTTAGCAACGCTGACATTTGCTGTGAAAGAAAGTAAACAAATGATCAAGGCTCTGTCTACATTTGCCTGCAGAAAATATGATAGAAATGTATAACACAAATTGTGAAAAACTACCCATCAAACCAACTAAACAACTCAATATCAGCATATTGACTCACCACTGTAGCACACAAAGGGTCGTAGATCTGTACATGGAGGGTTCCACCAGTATCCTCTTTGACCTATGCATCCACAAACACTTCCACTAGTATTATCAGGAAATCCAGGATACCAATTAGAAAAGGGGACTCTCTTCATTGGAATGTCATTTAAAGACCAGCGCCAGTTATAGATATCCTTATACAATCCCGTCCAGACAGGTGCTGTCAGACCGTTGATTTCTGCTTCTTTATTCAGTCTTAGCCAATCAGTATCACTTAGGATTGTTGCCACGTCATTGTATTTCAGCCTGCAGTAATTCTGTGCATCAGGCCATGTCACTGATGTCATGATCAGCTCATATCTGTGAGGGACGGTTCGCAGGATGGATACAGAGACTTGAAGAAGACCTGTTGGAAACAGTATATCTAATGAAGGACCACATTCCCTTTCCTAGTATTCTGCTAACAAATGTCCAGTCTCTGGAAAACACTCAATGATCTCAGGGTCCATGTAAAGGTCCAGAAGAACAACCAAAATGGCAATCTCCACTGCTTTACAGAGACATGGCTGAACCCAGCATTCCAACCTCAAGCATACAGGGACAAGCTTTTATGAACATATCTGAGACCTCTCACTGCTGCCTAAAAAGTGGGACTATCTTCTGGGAATGTAGAAATACTGTATATGGAAGTATATATAATGTATAAGACAACATCATACAATGTTCACAGAGTGGTAAAGGATGTGGAGCAGTGCTACAGGAGTCACAGATCCACCAGAGTGGCACAAAAGCCGATTTGTCTTGGTATGACATCATGCTGAACACTCTGTTTGTTTGCTTCAAGGATGCAGTGCCAACAGAACTAACACAGCTAGCAGTGCTAGTAGTGCTAATGGCAGTTTGCAGGATAGTAAACACAAAAAATATCGTTTTTTGTACCGTTTGCCTATAGTTGTGTCCGACATTTCGTGTGTGTGTGTGTGTCTTGTGGCAATTTTTATTTCCCAGTGTAATTTAGTGCAATATAATTTTATTTTATTTTAATGTGTATTTTATTGTATATGGTCATTGACAGTCCTGTAAGCATTTCACAGCATGCTGAACTGCATATGGTTACGTATGTGATGAATAAAATTTGATTGTGAATTTCCCTGGACAGTCTATGATGCGTCTGTGGCTAAGCCAGAAGAATTGAGCATAAAAAGCATCGTATGATGCAGCCAAACAAAAGTTACAGAAAGGTGATTAAACATAGTCATTATAATTCACATTATTAATGCTGCAAACTCCTGTGAGTGTTTCACGTAACGTTTGAGCTGATTTCCTGAATCAGTTTCTGTCTATCTATTGCAGCTGTCTGTGAGACAACGTCTCTGGAAATGTAATGTAATGTAAGCTGTAAGGATTTCTACAGCTAACCTACTATACTTCAGATCTTAATTGTTTTTTTGATGTTCTCCAACATGCTCAGCAATGAGGATGCCAGAAAGCTCTTTAATATACCCAAACTTCAACAGTTGTTACTGAAAACACTTTTTATGTGGTTTGGAAAAGCCTTAAATGGGTAGATAATCCCTTATAATTTTCTGAATTTGAGTGAGTTACAAAGATTTTGGTGCAGGCTCTGAGTTGTATTTCAGCTGGAACATTTTCAAACAGATTTCTAAGAATGATCCAAATATATTTAAAAAGTTGTACAATATGTGACGTTAAAAAAAAAAAAAAAAAGATTCCCCCCCCAAAATACTGCATTGTATAGACTTTGATTTGTTTAATATGCCAAATAGTTATTTAATTGAACATACTGGGTATTCAAATCTGGGTAATTTAAATGTTCTCACCAGTGAGGCACAGGAGATGAAAAAGATTAAGCTTCATGATCGATGGGAAGCTGTGGAGTCATGGAAACATAGTACTTAAAAAAGTATTAAAGAGGCAATATACAAAGTCATTATAATTACACACAACATACATTGGTAGGTTAGAGAAGCTGAAATTGAGCCTGTTAGATACCAGATATTTTAATGTAGTTTAATTAAAGCTTTAACTTACTTCTCTTTATATTTGTATAGACAATACAGCGTTATTCTTGTTTGTCACATTTTAAATAGGAAAGTAAATATTATTTCTCTTAGATAAATATAAATTTAAATGGGAATGATTTAAGATATTTCTAGACATTTATAGCACTCTCTATCATTTAACTGGTTTTCGACCTCGCAACACAGTTTAACAAGTTTCTTCTTCAGAATTTTTTGTCATTTCGAAATAAATGCCCATTTGTTTGTTTGTGCAGTTTGATCAAATCAGCTTACAAGCCAGATTCCATTTTTACTGCAACCAAACCAAATTTAAATTTGAGGCCAATTCTCTCAGACGGGTGTGGACCAGTTATTTTGGTCTAATTTTTGTTAACTGTACTAATAATTCAACATGAGATCATTGCTATCTGCATGGCAGCTATTTACACCTGATTAGTGTAACTCTATTCTTTCATTCATTTATTCAAAAATAGGTTCTAGCTATAACAACTTATCACCTCACAAAAAATCACATCGTCCCTTCTTCATATTCATCCTGTTAGATAATTCTCTCTAGTCTTAGTTATGACTTAGGTATGAGTTATTAATCATCTCATAGTTTTTAGAATAACCTTACAATTTAGTTGCAATATACATTAAGAGACAACACAAAATATTGTGTAACATGGACGCAGTGGTTAAAGATTTTGTTTTAAACATGGCAAACTTCCAAGTCTGGGATAATGACAACCTTAATAACAAATGTTTTTATATTTACAGGGTTCAAAATGGCTAAATCATATTTGTAGGTTTAGTGGTTTGAGATTTGTATAACCCTTAGTTTAAAATGTAATTAAAAAACTACTTAGTATTTTTTTTTTCTTTAAAATAAATCAAATTGTGACCACAGTTGAAATAATTCTATCAGCAAGGATGAATATACAACATTAAAACATACCTGTAACATGAAACTCTGAGCTCTGGCTTTGTTTCAGATCTTTACTGCTACAACTTTCTCAATAATTTACCAATAAGATTATTATATACAGTAATGAAGTTGATGCTACCTGTCCACTGCTTAAACATGGAGTGATAAAGACATGGTCAGAATCCGTAGCATACATATGATAGTGACTGATTTTCATTAGGTATGACCTTTCTTTAGACTCCAGTCTTCTTATGTAAACAAAAGCAAATGCCGATCATCAAGTTTCAGTGCAGAAAAGATGCAAATGAGTTCATCAGCAGAGCTTCAATCAAATGTAGCATTCAGTATGCACAATATTATCACAGCTGCTTTATACCTGTACATCACAGCCTCTTCTTAGTAACTAGCAGCATTTTTGTTTATTTATTTATTTTTTTGGCAATGACAGAAAATCTTTCCACTGGGAAACCAAAATGAAATTTCACAATGAGAAATAGAGTTAAGGGAAGATAAATAATGAACGCATAACGTCTAGAAGTTGAGTTATGTCAACAACATTCGTCTTGTGGGTGATAGGAGGAACCTTTCTATCTTTTTTCTGTGTAACCATAAATGTGTAAAAGTATATGATAAATAAACAGTTTTATTCACTAATATATTACAATTATCATTGGTAATGATAAAAACTAAAATCTAATCTTTTCTTTAGTTCTGGCCTTATTACACCACCCTACTGTGGCAAATGTAAAATAGCTCCCTATTGTTTGGTCACGCAGGCATATAATCAGACATACTGTGAAAGGAATCATTTTCATCATCATATCATTTTGGTCTTTGTTGTGTTTTCTTCAACATTGTTTGCCTTCTTTTGACTGCTCCTGTTAAGGGTTGTTACAGCAGACCATTTATCTCCATCTAACTCTCTATTACAGTATATCTTCAGATAAACCCCTCATCCCTCCTCAGCACTTGTCCAAACCATCTTAATCTGGGGTATCTAACTTTGTTTCCAAACCATACTACCTGCTCTGTCCCTCTAATATACTAATTCATAATCTTGTCCATTCTTCTCACCCCCAAAGCAAATTGCAGCATCTTCAGGTCTTCCACCTCCAGCTCTGCTTCCTGTCTTTTTGTCAACGGCGTCGTCTCCAAAACGTACGACTTCGCTGGTCTCACTACCGTCTGTAAACATTTCTCTCACTGCTCCAATTTACTGGATCCTGTGGAAAGGCAATGATTCATAAAGCATCCGTGACAACATTATGCATGCTGAATGTTGTATCTGTTTTTATGGCACATTATTCTATGATTATTCCAAGCTAAAGGTCTGCTGATGAATTTGATCATTTGTTTCCTTTATCTGCTGAAGTCAGCATTTGGTTCTGTTTAAACAAGGATTCTCAAGGCTAAAGAAAGGTCATGCCAAAATGGAAATCACTCACTACATCACTTGTGTTACAGCATCTGACTGGCCATTTCTTCAGCACTCAATGTTTAAAAAGTGGACAGGGGGGAGTAATCTTACAGGTATGTTTTAAATGTTGCATATTTATTCTTTACTGTTAGAACTGAACTCAAAACATTAGTCACAATTTAATTTAGAAAAATAAATAAATTATTAAGCAGCATTTTAATGACAATTTAAAAATCATTGGGGTAGAAAACTTAAACCACTAAGATTATGATTTAGGCATTTTATATAAAATGAACCAATGAACTCCTGTGAAAGTTTGATATGGATTACCTTAAAAGAAAAACTTGCAACCACTGCATCCATGTTAAACTTGCATTGTCTTGTGCAGTTTCTCAATGAATGTATGTCGCAACAGTATTATAAAGTTATTATAAAAGATGCCTCGTAACTTGCTTCAGTGCAGATGTTATCTTTTCACCCATGTGTAAATATGTCAGCATAAGTGTTTGAGTGTCCTTCAAAATTCCTGCTTTGTCTATGTATGCTTTTATTTTGTTTTTGTTACTTCTTATTTTGGACCTCCTCCTTCTCCCAAGATGAGTTGTCACATGACACTTTTCAAGTCAAATGTTTGTGCACACTTCATTATTAAATGATTTTCTTAAATTTTTTCCACATTTGTATTTTGAAGACATTGAAATTATTACAGAACAAAAATGTTTTATATTATTGACACAATATATATAATTATTTTTATTTAGAGTGTATATTTTTTGAAGGAAATTACATCACAACACATCAAAACAACCCACCATCATGCAGTATTTGCAGAGCTTAAATAACTTAAATAAAACAAAATGCAAATAATTTGTAAAAAATTGTGTTAATGATTTTTCTAAATACAGTAACATTAAGAAATCGGTATTTGGTATATAGGTTGAATAACCTCAATTTACAATTACAGCTTTCATGTGTGGTTTGGCTTTCAACCAGTTTTTTACTGTTGGGTAACTTTCTACATTTTTTGCATAAACGCAAAGAGCTCAGCTTTGCTTTTGTTTAGCTGTAACTGCTAGAAGCTAACCTCACCTTTCTTAAAAGATAAGCATAGCTAGGTTAGTCTTTAGCAGTTAGCTGATTCCCCTTAGCCCTGTGGTCGGCAACCTCAAACACTTGAGCTATTTGGAGTCGTCTTCGGGGAAAGTCGTCTGCTGGACATGTGGATGCATCAGCACGTCACTCCCCCAAACAACACCGCAATCAGCACTTACTTACAGTACATCTGAATGTCATTCATATAAAACTTGCATGTGAATGCGCGGCGTTTGGTGGGGTTCCGGCACGTGAGGAGACGAGAATCTGAAATATGTCAGTTTTTTTAAAACATTAATTTAATAGCAAACATTTATTTGGAAATACACTTTTTGGAAAAAGACTTATTAATTTCACCACAAACAAGTTGATGGAAATTAATTGGTTGATCCTATCTGTTTATTTATTCAAGTTCAAATCAGCAAGCGTGCGCTTTGACTAAAACTGCGTGCAATGCACCATGTGTTACTGGAATGTAGAAAGGTACATTTTAAAAATGTTTTAATTCTTTATTAAAGAAAATTATGATCATAACAGCCTACTGCATTTCATTCTTATCACAAAAACACAAAAACACCTGCGCTGATTACTGACACCGGTCATTAGCAAGTCCGGACAATGTTTGAATTTTCATTTAGTTTAAATTATTTCAGTTAATAACACAATGTAATTTTAGTATTTTAGTACATGTCAAAATCCACGCACAAGTACTGTTTACTGTTTACTGTCACTGTGTGCACGTAAAGCTACATAATGCAGCATGCTAGTATGATTATGTTATCTTCATTGTTACAACCCGCAACATGCTGGTCGCTCTGTGTGTTTTGTATGTGTCTGTGTTGCTGTGCTTTGTCGCGCGCACGTGTTCTCATTGTTGTCCAGGTTTTCCGCCATGTACCTGACCTCCCACACAGTCGCTTCCACCCTGCGAGTGACGTCACCAACAAGCGACCATTCATGAACTGGAGAGAGACGCGGGAACGGGGAGGCGTGTAGGCGAGGTGTGGTTGTGTTATTTTTGAATTGTGATTTTGCCGTTTTGATATTTGGTTGTGTTTTCTGGTTTTGAGTTTTTGCCTCCATTTGACTTTGATTATTGCTTTGCCCCTTTGGTTGCATGGCTCTTTGTATATATTATGTATATATATATACTCGCCAGCAGTAGGGGTGTGGCTGCCAGTTATTTTGGGAAAAGGGGAATTTATTCACTGTTTTTGGGTTATGGAGTCAGAGAATATATCCTATGGTGGCCCAGGAGGACAAAGCATCTTTCCCATAAATATGTGAACTAATTTTCTCACATACACATGTTCTTTTTCTTGTGTAAGAACTCTTTCAAGCTAAATGCTAAAGCTAATGCGCAAGGAACTATGGGATTTCGAGCCTGACGAGGACACAGTGAACACAGAACCATGCTGGTGCAGCTCCAGGACTTATTATGGTGGAATATACAGTGAATTATCACGTGATAATGTTATAATTTTCACTAAATCTATTTCATGTCTTTATTTCTCCCTTGTTGTAGATTGTCATGAAGAGGACGGACCCTTGATCCTCGTGCACACAACACACTACATATTTATACATGTATTTTGTTAATTTGTAAATAGTGTTTAATGTAATTTATAGTTGAGTATTTATTTCCAGTTTGCTTATTCTTCAACAAAAAAGTTTCAAGTGCATGTAAAGCATTGCAGAAAATGATGAATAGAATTAGATGTTACTTCACTCTGTGTAAGGATACAGGTTTATACAGTTCCACTCTGTGTACAGACTCAAACAGAGCTCATTACTGCACCTTGTGTGAGGGTATGGACTTGTCTACAGTATGGGATTTTAACATCATTACTGTTTTTCTGCTATCTGAAGCTTGCTGCCAATTGGTGATGTTAGTAACTGTTCTGTTTCAACTGAAACATGCTGCATAATATTGATCAATACATTAATACCATCTGTTCAGTAGTTAAAGCAGAGGTTCTTAAATGTTTTACAGCAAAGGTCTCCTTTAACTGTTAAACAAACCCCACAAACTCCTCTGCATACATTTACTTATAGTGCATCTCAAAAAATTAGAATATCATGGAATAATTTTTTAAACGTAATTCATAAAGTAAAACTCATTATAGATTAATTACACATGAAGCTCATGAAAAAAAATTAAAATTCAGCATGTCAAAATATTAGAATATTTCAGTTTGAGTTTGATGAAATTACTATTCAATACTGTATATCTCTCGGTCTAGTTCAGTACACACAACTATGATCATGGGGAAGACTGCTGACCTGACAAGTTGTCCAGAAGACGATCATCTATACCTTCCACAAGGACTGTAAGCCCCATAGGGTCAAACACACTACCACTAACTGGTTTTCTGACCACTTTGATGTTAGCGCTTGATTGGCCAGCCATCTCACCTGACCTGAAGTTTCATGGGAAAGATGAGTAACACCTGACCCAACAGTACAGATGAGCTGAAATCTTCACTGCAGACATAACCAGAGTGATCTGTTTAACAGCTCAATCCAATGGGTTAAATGTAAAAACATGTAGCCTTATGAATAATAGCAACTTATACATATGTACTGTGAATGGAATGTTCAAGAATCATGCCAGGGCTATGCGCTAAAATGCCCCTGCCACGGATGTAAAGGGGGGAACAATCCGTGGCAGGGGCATTTTAGAGCATAACACCCGGTCGTCAGCTCCGGGACTTATCATGGAATGGAATATACAGTGAATTATACATTATATAATACATATTCCTCCAATCTGTGTAAAGGTACAGACTAGCACAGTATTTATTACTCCACACTGTGTAGGGTACAGACTACATTACCCCACAGTATGGAGTGTGGAGTATACAGTACATTATACAGTACATTAATGCAATAACTGACATCTACTATGACATGAAATTCTATGACAGCATTTGTGTTGGTGTGTTTGCTGGCTTTTACCACTGAGTGGCGCTATATAACTATAGACTATAGAAGCCTCAGGCCTTAGTTCATTCTCTCAAGGATTAATGAGCCGCAGCTCCTTTAGAGCTTCACATACAGTAGTAACAGATAAAATCAAATGAAACATTGTAGTTAAACAAATTCCTAATCACAGTACAAAAACTACAGTACAATGTTAGAATTTAAATTTCATTTAAACAAAGTAAACATTAACGCAGTGAGCCTTTAGATTTTATCATGTGTAATTAGAAAAGCTACGCATGTAGGGTTTTTGTCATACTTTTGTTATACTGTGCATTCTTTAAATTTGTAGCAGATTTATTAAATGAAATAAATGAAACTAAATGACCATAAAATCTGCATTAAAAAAAATTGCGTCAGCAGATGTCATTCATCAGTGCTTCACAAAATGGTCATGTTTTCCCAGAGTGCCATACTGTTCCCACGCCCTCTTATGCCCTTCCCACACACTGGTCCCCCATTCACAATTAATTTCTCCAGCCATTTATGGAAGCGCAGCACGCTGCTTTGCTGCCGGATTATTGCGTGCTCCACAGCCCAGTCCTGTCGCGGTTCTTTGCCATGATTCATGTGTACCTTCACCTAGTATTTTCGTTTACGGATTGTTCACCGCTTCAGAGTTGTTTGGCTCTGATTGCTCCGAGGACATCGACCCTCTCGCTCCCATATTTCGCATTCCAAGACACCCACAAAGGAACTTACTCCGATCTTCGCTATCACAGACCTATGCATATTAAAATCCTCTTCTGGTTTATGGCACTCATTAAACTTTAATGCGATCACTCACATTAAAGTTTATTGCTGGATCTCGCTGCGCTAAAATATTAGAGTACTGATTCAGAGTAGCACCCGTCTTTCCCTGCACTTTACTGAGAGCCTTTACGTCCATTACAGTCCCCTGTGTTACAATGCTGATGTATCACAGGCTAAGTGACAATAAGCACGACTCATACCTTTCTCCAGCACTTTCATAATTAAAGCTGTTAAGACTCATTCCTGTGTGATGTGTCTGCTTTTGGGTCCTCTGAGCCTGCCTGACTTGGTCGGCCCCAATATAATAATATAATATATAAAATAATATAATAATATAAATGAAGCCCCTTTTAAGTGAGCAAAGACGTAGAGGGGCATGTTAAGTGATACCAACTAGGAAAAGGGGAATTTTTATAGAGGTGCTGGTTGAAGTTGTATGTTCTGTTCTATGCTACATCTACTCAGTAAAGAGTTTTCGAACAGCCTCCCGTCATTTAAGTATCTTACACTAGTGACAAGCAGATTTGGACAGACTGTGTGCAGATAAGTTTATAGCGCAGCTGTGAAAGTGAATGAGTACCTGCTGTTAGCTGCAGCCATGTCTATGTTCGGCTGTATCAAGTAAATCAATCTTTTGAAGACTATACAGAAAGACTGGAATGTTTTTTTCCATGCAAATGGAATGTGAAGAAACTCTCTGCGCTGATTAGTGCAGAAACATATTCCATGTTATGTTCTGTCATTTCCCGAACATTGCTCTCTACAGTGACTTATGTGTGGTGGCCAGGCATGGATGGAGATATACAGAAAACTGTCAAGGCATGCCAGTCAGATGTCATGTCATACACCCATTAGAGAAAAAGTACATCCTTGGGAGTGGGTGCATGGTGTGACATCTGACAGGTTCTACATGATAAGGTTCACAGATAAGCACATGGGTAACAATGAACAAATGGTCCCGGCTACATATTGATCAAAGTGGTGGATGCACACAGCAAATGGCTGGGGGTATCCCAGATGAGTTCTATGTCATCGTCAGCAGTTATTAATATATTAAGGCTGCTTTTTGCAACATCTGGATTCCCTAATGTCATAGTTTTAGACAATAGCACTGCCGTCACATCCTCAGAGTTTTTGAGGATTTTTTAATTTTTAATTTTTTTTTCGATTTTTCTCCAAGATTTTGCAGACTGCAATGGCATTTGTCACATTACTACAGCACCTTAGTACCCAAGTTTGAATGGACAAGCTGAACCTATAGTGCGAACAACGAAAGAGGCCCTGTCTCGCATCACCAAGGGCGCGTGGCAGACACATCTGGCTCGTTTCTTACTGTCACAATATATCAAGCCGAATTCATCAACTGAAAAAGGTCCTGCTGAGTTGCTTATGAATCTGCAACTGACCACTGCCCTGGATGGCTTGCATCCTGACCATGGAGAAGATATGCCTCGCAAGCTGGAGCTGAATGCTGCAAAGGGTACTGTTAGAGAGTTTAGGTCACATGACTTGGTGTACATGAAAAGTTACACCAAGGATTCTAATAAGTGGACGCCGGGGGTCATTACTGATGTCACAGGCTCCTTGTCATACAAGGTCAGAACCGGTGATGGACAAGTGCAGAGACGACACATTGATCAGCTGGTAGACACCCTCATGGAGCCCATCCAGCCCTGAGCAAGAAGGCTACACTGTCTCTCTACCAGAACCCTCTGGGACTGAAATGCCTCAGTTACAGCCACCAGCAAAGGAGAAGGAAAATCCTGGGGAGGAGATTGCCAGAGCTGAGAGCATGTCTGAGCCCGCTCATTCTAGGAGGTACACTGTAAGAGAGCATGACGTCCCAAAAAGGGGAGTAGTACTGTATAGTGAGTATATTGTGCCGAAAAGCACAGCGCCACCTCTAACAACCGAAAGACATCTGCGCTTGGCCGCAGAAAAGAGCATAAGCAGAGCCCACAATAGCCAGCACAGCCAGAGGATGAGGCACCATAACTCACGTAGGCTGGTCACAGATAATCACCTACCCTTCGGCAGTCGTACACCGCCTATAAAAGGGCTAAGAGGACACCAGTACGTGAGTATGTTTGGAGAACGAAAGAACTTATTTGCATTTTCTCTGACCACAGATTCCGAAAGCTCTGGATTTGCTCTGGAAAAGGCTAAAACCACCAGGAAGACGCTCTGGCACCGTGCACCGACCAGCAGCTCCATGGGTGCCCTGTGTGCCCTGTCATTCAAGTATCTTACATCTAGTCACAAGTGTCTGTCTGTGTCTTTGTCTTTCTCTCTCTTCTTTTATGGACACAATGGAAGACCAACAATTAAACTTTATAATGAGTCAGAGGTGTAAAGAACTACATGTTACCTTCCAGCTTCACCTGTATCTTTCTGTCTGCAGTTGATGCTCAATCATGTCCACATAGTCATATCTCATAGCTCTGAAAAAACATTCAAAATATCTGGTTTATAATAACAGTCTATAGCAGGAAACAGTCAAGTTATTCTTCAGAAACATAGATTTATATAGGATGCGTAGCTCAGCCAAAGGGGGCCAAATGGACAACAGTTTGGGCAACTTAGCCCTGGCACATTAATCATGCAGATATTTATTTGCCTGCTGAATGTTGTGTCTGATGACTGACACACAAAGCTACTCCACTCTAAAGTGAAGGTGATTAACTCATTTGCCTTCTTTCTCTTTTGAAATTTGAGGATGTGGGTCAGCATTTGGTTTTGTTTAAATAAGGACTCTGGGCGCTAAGGGAAGTCACGCCTAATGAAAATCAGTCACCATCACATTTCTTAAAGCTCCTGGACTTTTCTTCATTTTTCTATGTTTAAGAGGAGGACAAGGGGGAGGACAAAAGATCATTTTAAAGGGAGATGTATGTATGAGTTGTATTTGGAAGATGCAAGAAATAAAATAAAGTCAGACCTCAGAGTTTCAGATTGCAGGTATGTTTTAATTTTGAACATTTATCCCGATTTTTTTCTGTTGATAAAAAAAGCAGTTAATAAGTTAAAATTTATTTTTAAAGTATTAAACTTACAAATATTGTTTAGGAATTTCACATTCAATATGAATAATTAAAGTAATTAATTATAACAAACTTGTACAAACTATTTTGTTTAGGTAAAAAATAGAAATTTATTGTTTAGAGAAAAACAATAAACTTAATTTTGAATAATTTTATTCAAAAGAGTATCTAAAGGACTCAATTTATGCTTCTATAACCTACCAAATGTCTGCTGTGTAATTAAAGTAATTCATCAAATCATGTGCAAAATGAATAAACGGTTTTGTACAGAAACTTTTTTTGTGTGTGTGATTCCAGAGATACTAATTTGTCATGAAGCTGTGCACTTTTCTCCTCATCATTGGTCTCACTGGTGAGAGGCTTTTCAGAGACACTATTATTTATGTACTGTATATTGATTTTCCTGGTCGGTATAAAATTTCCACATTAATCAGTAAAATAATAAATGCTTAGATTCTGCAGCACAGCATAGGTCAATGACAATTAAAAAATGCTTATATGGAAACGTTGCCAGTGTTAACGAGGAAGCTTCAGACTTCAAACTGTGTATTTGGGTTTTCAAGTATGTCAGGTTGAACCAGAGTTATTATTACTTTTATAACAAGTACACCGCTACCAGAATACTGTATGGGAATGATTTCGTGAGAATGAAATTCAGTTCATTATATTGCCCATGTTGTACTAAAAAAAATATCACTCTATATTCCACAATCTTGACCTCTATTCATTTATTAAAACATAATAATGCAAAGAATGACATGCTCTGGAGATTAAGGGATAGATGGAGGGAAGGCTTAGTAGGTTGAATCTCTGAAATGTAAAATGAATAGAAAATAAAATCAATCAAAATATTTGGTTTAAGTTCATGTCATGTATTAGTTGTTAGTTGTGTAGAGTAGACCGCCTTTGTGCTGTAGGGAATGCGACCTGCACTGCTGACTACCACCACAGATATATTTCACACCTGTGGGAAACACTGCAATGTGCAAATTATTTGACATTTCTGCATTAGAATTGCACAAATAAAGTACCCAAGGAAGTTTCTCTCCTAATCAACAATGTGTTCAACAAAGATATGTAGGTTGGTAATGACTAACTTCATTAGAAAAATTGTTTTGTAATAGATGAATGTTTTATTTTGAAATGTAGTTTCTTTGTTAAAAAAAAAAATCCAACCACCAGTTATATTATCGTACAGTACACTCAGGTCTCTTTAGCTGATGAACCTTGTGAAAATGGCAAACTAACATTCTGTACATTTGTAATTAGCATGTAAGAAATAAAATGCAATATACAGTCATATATATAATTTTTTTATTGAGAAGTGAAGCAATGAGATAATGCTTGTGTTCAGTGATTTCTGTATACACTTATCATTTAAGGCCAAACCTATTTTTATTACACATTTATGACCAAATGTTCAACATTTTCTCATGGCCAAACCAATTAAGCCTACAGTACATATAGATTCTAATAAGGACATAAATTCCCACAATTTCTCCCACACATGCTCCAAGCCTGCAAGAAAAAAAAAGAGAAAAAGAAAAAAACTCTTAACCAAGTATCATTCATTCAGAACTTTAGGTGGCATAGCCTGCTGCACTTAAGAACAAGACAAAGAAGAAGAGAAAGCAGACGTTGAAGGTGGGTTTTACTTTTTAAATAATTCTTCTGTGCCGAATTTAAAATAATGAGCGTACTGTAGTTATTACCAACTAGGATTCAGAATGTAAGTTAAAACCACAGAGTTTGTGTTCAATACTAATGTAGTATATTTTACCTGAATATTACAAATCTTAAGTTTGATCTTGGTGCAGCTGACTAGCTAATGTTGGGTATTTGCATTCTTTTTGCATATGTTAAGTTAAGTTAGCCTTTATTGGTCACACATACATTACTGCACAGTGAAATTCTTTATTCTTCGCATATCCCAGCTTCTTGTTAGTAGGCCGGGGTCAGAGCGCAGGGTCAGCCATTTTGCGGCGCCCCTGGAGCAGACAGGGTTAAGGGCCTCGCTCAAGGGCCCAACAGCAGCAGCCATTAGCTAGCTGAACTTCAAAAGAGATAACTAACACTAGTGAGGTTCAAAGTTGTTATTTTTTTTGCAGTAAAAATCACTCAGCTGGTTAGAATATTATTATTAGGCACATCCTAAGTTAACCATAGAGTGGTTTAAAACATTAAATTAATTTTAAATGATCATTCCTTTTAATATGGTAATATGGTAACAAAAAAGAGTGTTTTATTATTTTTCTTATTACATATTTTTTTTAATAGTAAGCTAATGTTACTGCATGATTTTAGAGTGTTTAGTGTTTAACAGTAGTTACCAGAACATGTAACTTGAGAGACATCAGTTAATTATGTTCTATACTGTAAATAAAGATCAATATGTTTGTTTGTGAAATGGTTATCTTGGTAATTATATACACTTTACTTTAACTGGGTTCTTTTCAGAAGCACGCCACCACAGAAACCTTTGAGGAGAATCTCGAGAATCTCAAAAGAAAATGCAGAAGAATGTTCAAGAGTCTCCATCAGCACCACATCACCAGTCAGGTACTGTAAGCACCAGCTCAGCAGCTCGCAAGCAAGCTCAAGCCCACGTCTCAACCTTCAGACAGTTGGGAATGCAGTAGCTGCATAGTGTTTGGGTAAATCTCAAATACATTTTTGCTGTTCCATTAGGTACTAAGCAACTTCTGGAGTTGCAGACTTTGGACACCACAAGAGAAGACTGATGCAGCTGGTGAGAATGTTTTTTTCCCCAGCCCTGTTCGTGTAGGCCTTACATGCAGCAAGCAACCAATTAAATTTTTTCATTCCTTTTTTGCCTGATTTTTTTCAGAAGATTGTCATGCTAATGTATAACCCACACTTTGGGTTGTGCATCGTGACACTTATACTGTAAAACAGGACCCCAGACAAACTTAAATCTTTGTCAGGTTGTGTGACATTGTGTGTGACAACTTAGTGCTAATAGTAAACAGTAATATTTCTAATATTGTTAACCTGCTGGTTTTAATGTTGTGGTGGACAGAGTGCAGTATGGACACTGACTGGTCTCAGGTGGGGTTTGTTGTGGCTCATCACTGTAGTATGCTGTTAATTGAGGATTTTTGATATGTTCAATAAAACTTTAATATTTCTCATTTGTGTTTCATGCATCTCATTATGGTCTTATATATGACTCATTTACTTCTCTTTCAAATCAAGTTCTGTTTCTCATGTATGTCTCAGATTTCTCAAACGTTTCTTAAGTATGTCACGGGTTGTATTTCAGTTCTGTCTATTTCTCCTAAGTCAGCTTTAGGAGGACTAGAAAAGACAAAGTCAAGCTTGTAATGAGAAAGCTCAATTCAATTTCATGAGACGAGAAAAACACCTTTCTGATCAATATATATATATATATGTGTGTGTGTGTGTGTGTGACAAATATTCAAAAAGGAAAAATCAAGAAGGAGCAAATACTTTATCACCTCATTGCATATGGGTATATGAATTGATTAAAATTTAAATAAATTAAATAAGAGACAAATAGAACAGATACAATTTTATTTAATAGAAAAAAAAATGCTAATGACAAATCACAGTTGAACAAACAACAGAGTGTCATGAATTGGTACTACTGGAGGTTCGGGCGGATGTAATTGTCATGGGCACAAAGGGCAGGCATAGGTGCAGAGGGGTTGTTTTAACACAAAGGTATTTTATTTAAACAAAAACTAACAAACACAGAACAAACAAAACATAAGGCTCTTTACAGGACACACACATCCACAGTCTCTGGACACTTACTCCGTCTCTTAAGCATGTACAAGGACCCTTAGGCATTACGAAGGCTTAGGACTGAAGAGACACCAGAGACAGGGACAGAGCTCGAGACAGGGCAACCTCAAGACACTAGAGCCTAGAGGGGAACACACCGGTGGCTAAGGGGGAACACACCGGAGGCTAGGGGGGAACACACCGGAGGCTAGGGGGGAACACACCGGTGGCTAAGGGGGAACACACCGGAGGCTAGGGGGGAACACACCGGAGGCTAGGGGGGAACACACCGGTGGCTAAGGGGGAACACACCGGAGGCTAGGGGGGAACACACCGGAGGCTAGGGGGGAACACACCGGTGGCTAAGGGGGAACACACCGGAGGCTAGGGGGGAACACACTGGAGGCTAAGGGGGAACACACCGGAGGCTAAGGGGACACACAAAGAACACACAGCACAGTACTTAATTTAAACACAGAATAAAACAAAACAGTACACTTACACAAACACAGATAACAAGACCATTATGAGCACATATAAACAAACCAAAGTAAAATAAAACACCATCAAAACCAAACCAAATCAAAAACACACCGCCCACTGACAGTATTAATGCTCGACGCAGCTATTTACAGTATAACAATACTAATGAGCCACCTTGTCACCTGACCGAGGTGCCTTCTGGGAAACTGAGTCGACTAACAAAAACTACAGAAAAACAAAAACGTGTACACAGTGCCCTCTAGGGGTGGAGCTTTACACAGAGATTTTCTGTTGTTTTCTCACCATTTACTTTTAGGAATATTTACAATCAAATACAGACCAGTGTAAATGTACTGTGTTTTTTCATTAAATCTAATGTTTCCAACAGGTTTTCTTTCAGTCACTGTATCCATCCTGCAAACCGTCCCTCACGAATATAAGCTTATCAAGAAATCAATGTCATGGCCTGATGCACAGAATTACTGCAGGGTGATGTACAATGACCTAGCAACAATGCTAAGTGATTCAGATTGGCAAACATTCAATAAAGAAGCAGCAGTTGGTCTAACAACATTTGCCTGGGTCGGATTGTACAGTGATACCAGTACCTGGCATTGGTCCTTAGATAACCTCCCATTAAACAGTGGCACTTACACCAACTGGTACTCTGGAGGGCCTTATAATTATTATCAAAATGACGTATGTGCTATAATAGGTCAAAATTATAACTGGTTCGATCAACTGTGTACTTTTACCAGACCCTTCATATGTTACAATGGTGAGTCAATATGCTTTTGCTTTTATGGCTGATTTTATCACTGCACCTTTCAAATATACAAAAATCAACTTTACTTATGTCAGTGAGTGATAGTGTAATGAATGTAAATGTGGTATAATATTGGATTTTATTTTTGATATGAATATGTTTCACAGCTTTTTCCAGTGATGTTAACAAGTTCATCGGCATCTCTAATCCTCAGCTGCCCTGGCTTGATGCCCGAGCTTACTGCCGAACACATTACACAGACTTGGCCAGCTCCCTTAACAGCTCAGATCAAAACATGTTAGCACAGATACAGCATATGCAGGGTGATTCTTGGATCGGTCTACACAGAGAGATGAACTCTTGGAAGTGGTCAGATGGGACCAAGGCTTCCAACATCCCATGGTCTCTTGGACAACCTGTTAACATTTATGGCAGTGAAAACTGTGCAGTGGTTTATAACGGGCACTTCTACGTTGAACAGTGCAACATGTTGTTATATTTTTTCTGTCACGGTGAGTACTGATCAAACTTCATATAAGCTCATAAAATAAAGGACGGGACGGCAAAACAAAAAGTTTAAGAAAACTACTGTAAAATTAAGAAAAAGAAAATTAAAAATTGAATACAACAAAATTAGCTTAATTAACTTAATTTATTAAGTAACTAATGGGATGAAATTGGTGAAAGTTAGAGTTAGGACACAGTTTGGTTTCGCTGCAAATACATTCATTAACAAATACATAAATAAAAATTCATTGTATGACAATCTCGATGTCCACAAAGAGAATGATTAAATAATAAAAACGTTTAAGTAATTTGTGTGCAGTTAATGTAAATTTAAGCTAAATAGGTTTGAATCTCCTTAAAGAGACGAAATGGTGCATTAATAATAAATTAAAACAATTGCATTTGTTTTTATTTCCCAGTTTCTCCAAAGATCAGTCAGATAATGAGACTGCAGGTAGAGTCTGATGGGAGTGTGTTTGATCCTACTGTGCAGTCATCCATTTTAAATCAGGTGAGTTGTCTTGCGCCTTCAGGTTCAGGGTTCGACTCCCAGCTCAGGTCTGTGTTCATGGAGTTTGCATGTTCCCCCCTGTGCTTGGTGAGGACGATAAAGACAGTGAGTGAGAGTGAGTGAGTAACAAAATCATGATTCTGATCTACAGATTAAGCAGAAGATCAAAGAGAACAGCATGTTGGAGAACACCACGGTGAGCTGGAGGGTGCAGCCAGATGGAAACATCTTCCACAAGGAAAAAAAAGGTGACCTATAATGAGGTGTAAAACTAAAGCCCTTAAATTGTAAGCTGCAATAGGTTTAATGTATCCGTGTGTTGTGTAAATTATACATTTTAATGTAAAAGATATTAAATGTAATAAAAGCTGTTGACAATATAATCATATATAACACACATTGTTATGTAATCATGTTACATTACACTATTTTTCTGTCTTTTTATTTCATTCAGTAGCTACACCTTACAGCTAATCTTTTTCTAAGTTATATTATGACTTTAATCATCATATTACATCCTGCTGTTTTGTTGCTGATGCTCTGTGTTTATTGAACTGGTAATTGAATGCAGGAATTATCTGTCAAACTCTAAAATCCCGCATTCTTATTCCATTTAACTGAATTGTGACAAATTAAAGATTGATTCCCTATATAACCAGTTGGTTTTTGGTATATTATTGCTCTGATTATTTGAATTGCTGTGCCATTACACTTTCATAAGACACACACACTCTCAGTTACTCACTCAATCACTATAGTGCATATCCTGAACAAGGTCGCTTGAAGTCTGGAGTCTAACCAAGAGAATTCAGGGCTCTAGATGAGGCACACCCTGGATGGGGTGCCAATGCACCACAGGGCAAACGTTACAAGTATTTATTATTTATTTCATAGTCATAAAATCCCCTGAACACCACCATAAAAAAGAAGAAGCTATTATGCAATAATGTGGCATCACAAATACTGTGATAATTTTGACTAGATCTTCCTTTTTGAAAAAAAAAAAAACTATATAGAGAATACTATATATATAATTATGTAAAAAAAAAAAAAGGTTTATTCTGTGTGTGTGTGTTTTTTTGGTGTGGTAGTTAGCACTGTTGCCTTACACCTTCCAGAGGATTCAATACCTGCCTTGGGTCTGTTTTCATGCTATCCCTGTGCTTAGTAGATTTTCTCTGAGTACTCCAGTTTCCATCTCATTGTGATGGGGTGACACACTATCCATTTATTCGTATAAGCACCATGCTCCCTGTGATCCGGTACAGGACAAGCAGTATAGAATATGAATAAATTATTGTGATGAGTCAGCTTTTCATTTAGTTAAGGAGTTTGGAGTCTAATGTAAATTCAAGTAAAAAAAATGGAAATCAGGCTTCGCCACACATGTAAATTCTGAAAGTAAGCTTTCGTAAACACAGATGAGTTTGAACATAAATTACTTTATCATTTACCTGTAAATTAAAATAACAGTACTGTTACACATTTTATCAGATGCATCAGACTCTTGAAATCTGCTTCTTCTATAATGCTGTTTCGAATATGAAATACTACGCTGAATACTTAATTGTGATTATTTACAGATTAATATATATCTATATTGCATTGTAGGCCTATTTAATCAACATTTTAAACTCACTATTTTATTACGTTTTTTTAACCTGTAATCAAACGATTTTTTTCCTTTTACATAGTTGTTTTTCTATAGTAAGTTTGCAATTACTTAACACTATTTACCTAGATCAAATTAAACATAATTTTTAAATCATTTTTTATCTTTGTTCAACTTGCAAAAAGTGGAAATTCTAGCCTAAATGTAAATATGTGGATAAATGAATCTTTTTTTTTTTAAAACTAAGTAGAATCTATCACTGATCTGTTTCTGGCCTTTAATGCATCTTGCAGAGCTTTCTTTATCCTCCTTCTAGTCTGTTATTCTCAGCCTTATAATAAAGAAAGTAATATATAAAATGGAAATATATCTTTGAAAGAGAGAGGAGTTCTGGCCAACGTACAGAACTTTCTCTTCCAATAATGTCTTTACAATCGACAAAACGTCATCTTTATCTACTTTTTCAATTTCTCATCTGTGACTCACTTTCTGATTACTGAACAGGGACTGTATTTGGCTGACATACCAATTTTAACATTTGTAATAATCTTGAAATCGGCATGATTAAAATATCTTAGAATTTTTCCTCTGATTTTCCCAGTTTGATAAATTTTATCTGACTGCCCCAATCTGTTGTCTCCTAGTTAACAAGAAGAAGCAGCAATGATTTTTAAAAGAATTTATGTTAATATTGTGAATGCTGAATGTTGTATCTGATTACTGCTGCTATTCTACACTGAAGGCAACTTGATGAACTCATTTGCTTCCTTTCTCTGCTGAAATTTGAGGATGTGGGTCAAAATTTGGTTTTGTTTAAATAAGGAGACTGAAGGCTAAGGGAAGTCTGATGAAAATCAGTCACCATCACACTTCTTAAAAATTCTGACCATTTCTTCATCGCTTCATGTTTAAGAGGAGGACGAGGAGTGAACAGATCATTTTGAGGGAGTTATGTGTAGGCGCTCTGTGTGAATTTCAGATATTACAGGTATGTTTGTTGTTTTTTTCAGATTGTTAGAATTGCTTCCATCAAAATCTGTTTAATTCTTAGTTTATTTTTAAAAAGCAGTTAATAAGTAACATTTTAATTGCAAGTATTTTACAATTATACTTTTTAAATATAATTGTAAAATTGTATACAATTTTACTTTTAAATACTTTGAAAGTTAAAACAAATGTTATTTAAGCATTTTATATAGAATAAAACTAATTGAAGTAATTAAATATATTAAATATATTAAAATCACTTTTAATCAAAGAAATACTGTACTTGTTACTAGGTATGAAAAATACCGATAAAATGTTAAGTTTAACTTCAGCTTTTAATCATCACATACAGTGGGTAGTCAACCAGACTAGCCTATTACCACCGTGCTCACTGCCACTGTAACAATTACTGGGCAAAGTTAACATTTGTGAAATGACAGCCAGGTGACACAAAGTGACATTTTCAGTTGCCTCAGTTTTTAAATGTAATTAAAGCTTAAGTCATCAAAAAGTCATAAGAATATGTTGTATTGAAGAAATACTACAGTGATGCTAAGTTCCACATCTGAGTACTTTATACAGCAAACATGAAAAATCAGAACCAGAGCTATTGACATTTACTGTACAATAAAAAAGAGAGATTTATTTGTACACAGAATAAACTGTTATATGTCTATCTCTGTTTGTATATGTTTATTGTTATTTTAAATAAAAATGTTTCATTTAGTGGCGGTTTTAGGCATGGGCAAACTCGGCATTTTTTCATGACTTCAGGGGGACGGCACTTGGGGTGGGGGGGGTGGGTTAATGAGTTAATGGGTTAATGAGCCCCCTCCCCTCCGTTATCCTTTCAACTTCTCACAGCTTCAGTGCGGCACCTTTTCTGAAAAGGTGCCGCACTGAAGCTGTGAGATGTGGAAAGAGGAAAGTTCACCTCTCCCAAAAGTAGGGGAAATCCATCCAGTGGTCTAAACACCTTGACTTTCTTAAAAATAGCGGCACACATTTCATTTACAATATTATAAACACAGAGCTATAATTTATTTAATTTTGTTTTTTCAAAATTGTGTGAAATGGCTAATAAAAATGGTAATAAAACGAATAAATGATAATGTGGAGGTGAATTGGTTTAGTCCTGACTTCTAGTTGTGAGTGACATTAGGGGGGGAATCAGTTGATTGTCGATTTCAAAATAATGAGTGATGGAGGGAAAGGCTAAAGCTGTCAGATGCTGAATTTAGAAAAAAGAGAAAAGAAGAAGAGGAGAAACGAGCAAAAGATAAAGGTATGTAACAACGTTCTCTCTGTATGATTCCTGTATCATGTCAATGAAGTTCTAATGATGATTAGTGTTATAACGTTAGGTTTGTTAGCCTTCTTGCTATGATGCTTGGTATACTTACCCTGCTAAAAAACAATAGAAACCTGTCAGGGGTAACCCCTAGAGGGCGCCAAAACGCCCAAAGACCTTTTGTTTGTAGTTTGTTAATTCCACGTGGGCGCTCACCTGAACCGAGTTGCTCATTAGTTTTATTATAAATACCTTGCTTTAGTTCAGTTTCGTGTCTTGCATCTGTTGAGTTAACCTTAGTAAATGCCAGTTAAGTTTAGTTCATGGTTTCCCAGTAGTGATTCGTGTTTTGGTTTATTCTAACTTAAAGTATATTTGTTTTGTTTGATTTCCCTGGTTTTGTTATAAATAAAAACATCATTCATTGGAAACGTCTTGACCTCTGCGTTTATGCCTCGCACCCACCTTCGTGACAAAACCTTCACAAAAATTCGAAGGATTTTTATTAAATACCATTATGATTCATTAACTTTCGTCACTAAAACCTTATTACAAAAGTTCTTATATTTCTTATTGTTTTTGGTCACTTTTCCAATACGATTTAACATCCCACCCACCAATAGAATCCATCACATACCAATACACACCATTATACTTTCCATTACACCCAATAAAATTCACATTATAACCCTTAAATCCATTACATGGTGTTTTGAGCAGGGTTGTATAGTTTATTTACTATTATTATTATTATTATTATTATTATTATTTAATATAGTGTCTAATGAGTCATGACAAACATTTAGTACGTAAAGTCATGTTTGTTTAAAGTTCCAATTGATAAGAGTTACACTGTAGGCTACAGTGTTTTGATGTCAATTTTAATTTCAATTTCAGGGGCACTTTTAAAATATTTTGGACCATCCTCTTCCACTTCTCAGGATGAGTCACCCACCTCCCCCACTACACGGCACTCAGCTGGAACTGTCCTGTGATGTGTGTGATGCTGCTAAGGGATCTGTTAATGCTATGAGCTACTTTGGTGTCCTGCAAAAACTTTACACATTGTTTTCAGCTTCCTCCCAAAGATGGGAGAAAAGATGGGTTCTTAAGAACCATGTGAGCATCACCTGAAAGATGTGGGTAGACACAAGATGGAGAGCAAGGTCAGGAGCGTTGAGCCCATGAGGTACCAGGGAGTTGCCGTGAGAAAGACTTTAATTGAGGTGAGGGACAATAYCAAAGACCCTGCTATAAAGGCTGAAGCCCATCTTTGTCTGAGGAGGTGGAGTCCTACCGCTTACGCAGCTGCACAGTTGTTTGGTATGACATGCTATCTGCAATACAGAATGTCAGCAAACTCATGCAGTCTCCAAATATGCATGTGGACCTAGCTGTGAGCCTTTTGAAGAAGACTGAACAAGGTCTCCAGAGCTACAGGGCAAGTGGCTTTGTGACTGCACAGATGGCGGCCAAAGACATTTGTGAAGAAATGAATTTGGAGACTGTTTTGAAGCGGCGGTCTCGTCCAGGGAGTAAATCAGTGTAGAACCGCCACTGGTTACATTTAAAGACTTCAAAGTTTAAATATGGAAATAACTGGAAAAACAGACTTTCAGAATAGAACATTAGAAAAAATAAATTGTCTTACATTTGTGTAAATGTTTCATAGGATTTTTATTTTCAGGAATTTTGTTGTACTAAATAATACTTATACAGTATAATCAGGGCTTCTTAGTTGTTCATTCTCTTTTGTTTTTGCATGCTTGGTTTAGGTTTAGTATTCAGTGCACACAGTTTGTTCTGGGTTATAACTCTCAAAGACCTTGCAAAGTGACTGATTTTTAGAAAAGTATTTTAGCAGAGCCTCTGTTTCACTGAATAATCAACAACGTTGTATGAATATGTCAGACCTATTCATACCTCAGTCAGGTGACACCAGGCACTGCCTTTTGCAAAGTGATAGTAAAGTAAACGTCAATAATATTGCTGCAGAAATTCAAGAAAACACAAATATATACTCGTGTACTAAGCGCTGCCTTTAGTGGCGTGGGGGCACGTGCACTGATGAGCAGCTTTATTTCAGCCGTTCCCACATATACTGTACACTCAGATTCCTCCCACATTGGCAAGCGCCCCCACGTCACAAAAGGCAGCGTTTATTATGTACATATTTGTCCTCTATTGTTTTTTTTTTTTTTTTTCTGATCCGCGTATACTATAACCATTATGAATGCATCAAGAAAAACAGCAAGGAGTCTGATTCTGGCCATTTTAATAATTCATTCTTACATTAAATAGATGTCTTTCTTTTGGCTGCCGTGATGAAGGTAATTATCTTCATCTCCGCAGCAGTGGATGCGCCTATATTGACATTTCATATGAATTACATAATCTAAAATTTTTAATATATTTTTCACATCTGTGAGGCAAGTATATAGTGTAGAGTTTCGGTTCAATTCGAGCACCATGTTTGCTTTCAATATTTTACAAAATCATAACGTTTTGTCGTCATTGTGAGTGTGCTTAAATAAAAGTAGAGTCTTATAAAGGCTATGTATCTCATGCAGTTTTATTATATAGTTTTTGCACATTAATCTGACAATGATTTGAGCACCAACTTTTCCAGACCAGAGTCTGTTTTCTAGCTACGCTAGTGTTATACATGATAAAAGTTAAAGGCTCGCTGTGTTAATGTTTACTTTGCTTAATTTGATAAGAAACAACTAAATTTCATTAAAATTCTAAATTTGTACTGTAATTTTAGTACTTTACTACAATGTTTCACTTGAATTTAACTGCTACTACATTCAGTTTTCAAAGATCTGCGGCTCATTAATCCTTGAGAGAATGAATTATATCTTTAATCTATAATTATGGCGCCACTTAGCGGTTAAGCGAGGAAACGCACGCCCCTAATGCTGTCGCCGCAGAAGACGCAGTTGTAACAGTTATTTCAGTTGAGTGCCATCTGGCGGAGCACGGTCACGAGGTGAATCCAGGTGCAGAAGAATGACAGCAACGTTAAACAAAAGCGCGATTGGAATGCGGAAGCGAAGGTCAAAAACCGGAAGATCAGTCCGTGTAGCATCTAAGCCAAATCGAGAGCCATAGTCAAAAGAGGAAGCGTTACATCAGTAATCGGGAAATCAAGCTGTGAAGCCATAATCAATTAAAACGTAAAAAAAAAGTGTCGTGGTCAAAAACAAGGGAGTGCGAGATCAAATGCCGGAAATTGAGCAGCGAAGAGACAATCCGAAGTGAAAAGCGAGAGACGAGAAAACGAGGAAACAAACAAACCTGTCAATGTGAATGAATATACTGTAATTTAAACGCGCACAGCGCATGCTTTGTCTTTGTCTTTTTCTGTTTTCTAAACTGGGCATCCCAAACTAAGAGTCAAGACTAAACCATTAGGGTGTCTACTTTAGTTCTATATTATTGTTAATGATTTTGCACATACAGTATTAATGATTTTACACCACACATGCTCAGTGCTGCCCCCTGCAAGATGCCCCCCTGGTCGCCCATTTCATCCATATCTAAAGCCACCACTGGTTAAAGTAACTATCTAGTTGTATACTCTAATCTGTCGATTTCCTGTGTAAATTGATAAAACTGTGTGTTTGAATTAAGAATTTTTGCACTTTTATATTCTATCTATCTATCTATCTATCTATCTATCTATCTATCTATCTATCTATCTATCTATCTATCTATTTATCTATCTATCTATCTATCTATCTATCTATCTATCTATTTATCTATCTATCTATCTATCTATCTATCTATCTATCATGATTCTACAGTTACCTATTCATCATGCAGACGGTTTTCTTTCTCCTGGTCACTGGTGAGAGCCTTTTAATAAACTACTTTTTGCCATTACATCTTTTCAAAAATATATAAAGACCTATATAATTGATGGATAAATAAAACTAACTAACTAAATAAATAAACACAAAGTAGTAAATGCTTATTAAATGCTTAGATTCAATCTAAGAAATATTAAAACAATATATTGCAGAGAGAATTTAAATATCCTTCAAAGGTCCAAACACATTTTTCTTGCATTTTTCTTGCAATATTCTTTTTTTTAAAATTCCATTTAGGCTCATTATAAGACATTTTCCAGTCCTTTGTAACACACATTTCTGACAAACCAAACAGGGTGGAAATAAATGGTTTTTCAGTAGCAACTGATCTATTGTTTGTATAATTAATAGTTAAAAACACAACAACAATATCATGAATTAAAAGTTAAAACACAAACAACAGCTGAAGAAGGCAAGGTTAGCCATTATTACTTAGAATTAAATTCAAATCAATTCAATTTTATTTGTATAGTGCTTTTAACAGTTGACATTAGCACTATTCGGACCGGACTAGTTTTACTGGGGGACGTTTGAGTTTGAATGTTTTTTTTGGCCGACGTCGGTCATTTCATGTATGGATTCGGACAGGACTAACATCTCCGTGTTTATTACGGAGGTGGGCGTGACGGTGTTTTACATGTGGGCGTTGCGCAAAACCACGTGTTAAGGATGAGGATTTCTACTGGAGTGTAGAAAGCAGAAACTCGAATACCGGCGCGCTAGAGATTGTACGGTAGTTCACGTTGACCAAAACACACAAGAAAACGCGTTTCGGGAAAAAAAAAATCGGCAAACACAGACATTCGCATTCGGACGGGATTACATGTAGATGTCTCTGGGGACCGCTGAGTTTGCTGAAAAACAGTACGTAATTTGCTCTGGAATTTTTAGAGAGGTCGTATGAGAAAAAGACAGACATGGCAGATTCGGACGGGATTAAAATCACAAAGTACCTCTGTGAAACAGAAATATTCCCCAGTAACACTAGTCCTGTCCGAATAGTGCTATTGTCACAAAGCAGCTTTACACAATCAAAAGAATTATATAAGTTTGTATGAGATGTGAATGTGTATGAATCAAAATTATATGATTGTCCCTGATGAGCAAGTCGAGGACGACGGCAACAGGGGCAAGGAAAAATAGAGGACCCAGACTCAGCAGGGAACCCATCCTCATCTGGGTAAATCAAATAGCAGGGATTGATCTGAACCATACTGTGTGGGATTGAAGGTTCAGTATAACAGGAGACGTGTTTAAGTTAAAATTGAGTCCAGTTCATTATTGGAGGCTCAGGTAGACTGTAGGGAACTCCAGTCCTGAACTATCGACCAACTATAGTCACGAGTCCTCAGAGAACAGCTGTCTGCATCAGCCGAGGTCAGGACCGTCTTCGTGTAAAAGTGGAACCGTCCCCAGTCACCACACGCATCCCAGACAGACCACACAGAGCATCCATGTGACGAGATCTCCAACCAGAAGCTGGACACCAGGATGAGTCAGACAGTTCTAGAGGACAGAGGGGGTCTCGATCACTGGCAGCTCAGGAGAGATATGTAAAGCTCGACAGATAGAGGGAAAGAGAGAGAAGAGAAGAGAGAGAAGAGGAGAGAGAGAAGAGGAGAGAGAGAAGAGGAGAGAACAGAAGAGAAGGAAAGATGGCAGGTCAATAGGAGGTCGTTTACTACTTTAACAAGTGCTGTCTCTGTGCTGTGATGAGGCCTAAATCCTGACTGATACAGTTTGTTCATGCTATTTCTATGTAGATATGAACATAGCTGCTGTGATACTATCTTTTCCAGAATCTTAGAGGTCAAGGGGAAGTTTGATATCGGCCTGTAATTAGAAAGCAGACAGGGGTCAAGGTCAGGTTTCTTGATTAGCGGTTTAATAACGGCTAATTTAAAGGATTTGGGAACATTGGGAACCCATTGCTGAGGGAACAGTTATATACTACAACAGGGGTTCTGTTATTGCTGGTACTATCTGCTTGAGAAAATATGTCGGTATAGGATCTAATATACAGGTTCATGAAGTCCTCACTACTGCAAGTTGTTGTTGTGGAGATTTCTGCAGTGGTCCTGTTTTTAGTTAATTTAGCTACAGTTCAGGATGCTCTCCTTCCATGCTATTTGGAATACTAACAATTCAGTTTGACAAAAAAAGAACACAGAGTAAATAAAATTTACAGCTTCGGGATTTAAAATTGAGTCACAGACAGTCAGATTAGATACATACTTATGCTATAGTTACCACCCGCCCCAATTCACCGTGGTACAAGAGGACAGGAGCACACATGATAGTACTAAACAAAATGTTAAAGGTTCATTATTAAGAGAGCTTGAGAAATGGTTGAACAGTAAATGAACTCTTGTATGTAATGAAATAATGTGTGTGTGTGTGTGTGTGTGTGTGCGCGTGTGTGCGTGTGTTTAAAAAGGGACACAAATCTATATTTGTACACCCTGTCCACACCCATATTAACACCAGCTGCAATGCTTTGAGAAAAAACAGAAAACCCAGAGGAAACCAATGCAGATGAGATAGTTCTTTTCTATCAACTATTTAATTTTTGCTCATTAAATCCCTTTAAGAATATTTCAATGTGTTTCATAAATATAATGTTTTCAACAGGTCTTCTTCCAGCTTTTGTTTCCAACCTGCGAACTGTCCCACACAAATATGACCTGATCGAGAAATCAGTGACATGGTCTGATTCACAGAATTACTGCAGGGTGACGTACACTGACCTGGCAACAATACTGAGTGATACTGATTGGTTAAGATTGAAGACAGAAGCAGCAAGCAAAAGTTTGACAACACCTGGCTGGATCGGATTGTACAAAGA
Organism: Clarias batrachus; assembly: GCA_003987875.1. NCBI lineage: Eukaryota > Metazoa > Chordata > Actinopteri > Siluriformes > Clariidae > Clarias > Clarias batrachus. The sequence goes on along the minus strand of QMIH01000601.1, from coordinate 522,808 downwards.
TATCTATAACTGGCGCTGGTCCTTAAACGAAATCCCACTGCAGAATGTTACTTTTACCAACTGGTATCCTCGGCAGCCTGACAATATTTGGGGAAATGAAGCATGTAGTATAATAGGTTGGAATTATTACTGGTGGGATGTACCATGTCTAGACCTAAGACCGTTTATTTGCTACAATGGTGAGTCAATATACTGATTTATTTTGGTTTGGTTTCAAGCGTAATTAACTTTCCATATTTTAGCATGTGATTGTGTTCCATATGTAAATAAATGTAAAACATGGCACATTTTTTTTGTGGTATTATTACTTAATATAATATATACATATATGGGTCTGTATTTTCCACAGCTAACTTCAGTGATGCTAACAAGTTCATTGGCATCTCTAATCCTCCGATGACCTGGCCTGATGCACTGGCTTACTGCCGAACACATTACACAGACTTGGCCAGTTCTCTTAAGAGTTCAGATCAAAACATGTTAGGACAGATACAGCATATGCAGGGTGATTCCTGGATTGGTCTACACAGAGACATGGACACCTGGAAGTGGTCAGATGGGACCAACGCTTCGAACATCCCATGGTATCCTGGACAACCTGATAATTATTTTGCCAGTGAAAACTGTGCAGTGGTTTATAACAGACATTTTTATGATGAACGATGCACCAACATGCATTATTTTTTTTGTGATACCAGTAAGTATTGATCAAACTTCCTATTAGCTAATAAAGTACTGTAAAGGGAGGATGGTTGAAGACGGATTTATAAAAATAACTGAATACAGCAATCGTAGCTCATCGTTCATTAGTAAATGATGACACGGTAGGAGATGAAGTCAAAATTAGTTTGGTTTAGTCCATATGTCAAAATGAATAAAAAGAATTTACAGTATAAATATCTTAATATCCATAAACAAAATGATTATATAATAATGTAAGAAGTGTGTGTGTGTTTGACTGCATGCGTGTGTATGCATTTAATGTAATTTTAATCATGAATAATATGATGAATGTATAAGAAATGACTCATACATTAATTAGTCAATTATCATAATTAGCCATAATATGATAATCACCTACTTACAAACATACAAAGGTACGAATTTCCACAAATATGAATGGACCACGGTCCTACGAACTTTTCGTAGACGCAAATCGTGGAAATAGCTCACATGTATTGTACAAAAATAGAAATTGCAGTGCACCAGATACCAATATTTACAATCATATGCAATATTTCCAGTGAATGTTTAAAATAAAGGCCTAAAGGCCGGTACAGTGGAACCTTGGTTTGCGAGTAATGCGGTTTGTGAGTGTTCCGGATGACGAGCAATGATTTTTAAGAAATTTTGACTTGGAAAACGAGCAAGTCTTGGAGTACCGAGTATCATGTATCAAGCATGCGGTTATTTTTTTGATGCCGAGCGTCACGTGATCGCAACTGAGCCAATGGTTTTTTCTCTTTTGTGCTGAGGAATTGTGGGTAATCATCTCCCCTGCTGGGTCTTAGTGCGCGTTTCTCACTGGTATAATCAACATTCATGCACGCGTGTACTGTTTACTATAACACTGTGACCTCGTGTGTGCGCGTAAGGCATATAAGGCTCACTTTATTGGACTTATGAACAAATCCGACTTACAAATGTTTTACCGGACCAGAGCTCGTGCTTAAGTAGGGGGCTACCTGTATTCACTTTGAAGTTTGAGTATCATTAACAGGATAAATGCATTATGGACAAGAAAAAGCAACCGAGTTTTTTGTTTGTGTGTGTGTGTGTGTGTGTGTGTGTATGTGTGTGTGTGACTGTGTTTATTCCCCAGTTTCCCCAATGAGGAGTCAGATAATGAGACTGCATATGGTGTCTGACAGGAGTGTGTTAGATCCTGCTGTGCAGGCGTCCATTTTAGAGCAGGTGAATCACAGCACTCACTCTCGGAAACTAAAAGTTTTGTCTGTGTTTCTATTGTTACTCACCCGCTCAAATTTCTGTGATTTCCAACCATTTGGAAATACTTTGGAAACACTTTGGTCTTCAAATGACAAGTATATTTCTTTCCTTTTTTTCTTTCTTGCTTTCTTTTTTTTTTTTAATGGACCCTGATTGATGTACAGATCAAGCAGAAGCTGAAAGGTAATAGCATGCTGGAGAACACTACAGTGACCTGGAGGGTGCAGCCAGATGGAAACATCTTTCACAAGGAAAAAACGGAACATCTGCAACTAACCCCCTTAAACTGTTTAAATGCTCATACTTAAGTCAAGTAGCTTGAAAACTAAATTAAATGACCTCAAATAAAGGATTAAAACAAAAATAATTCAAGATTTCTATTATTCTACATATAATAAATACACTCTTTTTAATATTCAGCATTTTCTCTGTTTACTGCCACATGACATGATAAAATAAGAAATAAAAAAGTTATATTTAATGTATATATAATTGTAAAAATGTAGACTCTATTAACAGTGTGCACCTGAAATAGCCAAATAAATTACTACACTATCGTTCTTTTTTTGCTTTCATTGTATGTAATTTCTATTTACAGTATTTAGTGTGATTATGCATATGCCTTACCCAAATAACATAAATAAAATAAAATAAATAAATGCACACTACTTTGTTGGAAAGCCTTCAGCTTTGATTATGCTGTGGAATTGAAGCACAGGGAGTAAACCAATCACAACAATTTGTAAGGAAATTGAGGGGTCTGTTGTGAATTTGAATACAACATAAATACTTTCTGGTAAGTATTTAATTTTATTATTTAATTATCTATTAGTCATAGAATATTATTTAATTATCTATTAGGGTTCTTTTACTCTGTTTTTAAGAAGTCATATTGTTTTGTGATAGATCTCCTGAAGAACACGACTGAACAAAACAATGAAAACAGCAATACTCAGTTTACCTTAGTGTAATAAAATGGACAGTTACTGTATATGTCTATTTGTTGCAAATCTAAGTGAAAACTTCTTTATTTTACATCTGGACTTGATGTAGTGTCACAGCAAAGACTGGAGAGCCTCAGACTAGAAATTTAATTTAATTTAATTTTAATTTAATTGACTAGATATTCTCTTTTGAGTTTCTGTCTTACTAACATGAGCGTGTGGTGTTTATCTTCCACCAAGCAACTTGTTAAGACAAGCAGTAAGACCACTGCATTAAGAAAATGTTAGAGTTTAAGTTTTATCTGCTATGTTAAATTTTATCTGCTACAAAAAATAAACCACATCCCATACATCTTTATCAGTGGAGGAATTTGAACTTCTACAAGTTGGCATGCACAGACAGTGTCTATTCCTGGTGACATTGACAACACTGCATCACAACACAGTCCAGTTGTTTGACTAAATACTAAGGGTAGTTGTTAGAAAACACATTAACCTAAATCATTTGCCACTATCCTTGTATTTCTGTATTCTCTCTTTTTACATTGTAAAACAGGACATAAAGGCTCCTGACTGATATCTTTCCAAATATGGAAGATCCTTATGGAGAATGATAATTGCATAAGGCAACAGGTTTGTAAAACCAAGATTTTGTTATGTTATTAAGTGTTTATTGTATATCACATTCTACACTCCAGTCCAACTATCAGCTGGTAAATTGATGCTTACAGTTTTCTGGCATTCTCAAGGGACTACTACTGCCCACACTATCGAAACTCTGCAAAAACATTAGAGTGGAACATCGGTTTACAAACAACCCACAGAATAAACAAATTGCCTATCAGCTGAACAAAGGCATGAGTGCGTCGCCCAGCGTCAGTTTTGCTCACTGCAATGTTGAGTGAAGTCCAAGGCCTTGCAGAGAAGTATCATACGAACAAAACAGTACCAAACAGAATGCTACGTCTTATGGATGACAACGTGGTATCTTCAGGACAATTGTGCAGCGCAGAAAAAAAAAAAATCTCTCTGAATAGATTTTAATGATGTCTGCCACGCACAAACTAGAGGCCAAGAAAAAAAAAAGAGAACCAATCGTTCCAAACACTAACCTCCTCCCCACCTATCTCCCTCTTCTCCATTCCTTCATGCTAGTGGGGTCATTCATGAACGATTCTTTAACGTGACTCAGAAGAACGAGGAGTCTCAGAGAGTGATTTGTTCATTTTCTACTGAACTGCTCATTCTGTTTATCATAATATGTCCTTAGCTGCATTGTGATATTTTCATTACTGGAACTATAGCCAAAGTGTGTGTATGTAGACGTGTTGGGGGTCTGTTTATTAAAAATTTAACATTTTATTTTATTTCTGATAAAAAGAACAAAATGAACTAAATGACTCAAAAAAAGAATTGTTCATTGTGATGAACAAGATTTAAAGAACCGAGTCACTAAAATCATCGAAACTTCCCATCACTACAGCGAGTCTCCCTAAGAAAGGTGCGTGAATTTAAAATTATAATTATACTTAAGGTTTTTTTTTAATACTTCATTTTATATTTTGTGATATAAACAAAATAAATAAAAAGTTAAAATTTGATTATAGTTCATTGTAATCAGGAACTGATTAATTATATTTACATGTGTTTCTATGGAAAAAAAATTAACAGTCTATGACTAAATTGGGTCACAAACAGAATTTATATATTCATATAAAATGTGATTAAGAACTTTGAAACCTTACACATGTTCATTTAGTTTTTTTTTTTCACATGCTCCATTAACTCTTATGGTAAATATACGTACAATGTATGACTTGCAGTACAGTTCTGTGTTGTAATATAATGTGGTAAATATGTCTATACTTTCCGGTGTTTTTTTAAAGCATGAATATGTTTTAGCTCAGTTTAGGTTGTGAATATCCTGAGTGAATCATTAAATTAGTCAGAATTCAATCGATTGGATAAATGATTCTTTTCGATTCGGTTCACTCAGTTCGGTTAAACGATTCATTTAAAAAGATTCGGTTGATCGGTTTCAGCGCGTGACGAGAAATTTCTGGAAGATTCTCAGCAGAAAGTGATGAATAAGTTTCCGATCTGCAGGTAGGTCTATTTAGCTTTAAGGCCCTTAATACATTTATCAAAACAGATTCCTACAGTGATTAAAATAGTTTAGTACATCAGGGGAAACGTTGATGAGATAATCCATGTAGTTAAATATATTATTTTGTTATAATGTAAAATTTTCCTGTCAGATAGCTAACTATGCTAAATATGTTCAGTCAGGGTGATGCCAGGCTGTCCCTTTTAGTGCAAAATTAATAATATAAAGAAATATAAAAAAAGACAAGAAAATTTCATTCTCAAACTTTATAATATACTAGAAGTTAAATGTGTAATGGTGTGAAGTGTAAATAATGTTTTTAGGCTATAGATTTAGGTAGTATGTATGAGGTTAGATATATTTTTAAAAAATCATACTTAGAATGTCAGTTTTATTTAAAAGGATGTTCAGTTAGATGGTTCTGTAATGTAAAAAAATATGACAAAAAACAAATAATAATAATAATAATAATAATAATAAAATATGGACAGAATCTGTCTAAGTGATGTTGTTTTGGGCTTCTACATCTATTCATAAAAAAATGTTGTTTTGTGCTCTTAAATTTCTTTTTTGTGCTCCTATTATGCTAACTGTGTATTTTCAGTATGATAATTAAGCCCAACCTCCCTTCCATGGCACTAAGATCACGTGACCTGAGACGTCATTCAAATTTTCTTCAAAAGAACCGTCATGGTGGACACAGAGCCAACTAAGATAAGATAACTAACCTTCACTTGTTTGAGTTTGCATACTCATTCATTAGTGTTTGCAAAAGATGGGAGTGTGCACACGTTCAGTCTTGTCTGTGGTCAATTATTTCAGTGTTTCTGAAGCAGGAGCTAGGTCTGCTCGGAATGTCATGGAGCAGGAAACTATGCGTCACAATATCATCTGGATGTTTCTGTTTCACTCTTACTGTACTAGGGCCTTGATCTGGTTTAGGATTTTGTCCAGAACAAAATTGTACTTTTTCTTTTCAAATATTTCAATAATGTGAAGATGGATAATTTCCCACGGTACACCTGATGATCTGTTAAAAAGCACATTAGTATGTTCATCTCCACTGTGTGTGGTTTGCATGTTCTGCCAGTGCTTGTTTAGGTTAATTAAAGCTTTCCAATATGTCTGTAGTGTGCGAGTATGCACAAGCTTATGTCCTGTGATGCGCTGCATTCCATAGTGTAAAGTGTACTTCACAGTGTGCTCCCTACTCCTTGCCTCGACAAAATTCGACCATTCGGAACACCCTGCAAAGTCACCAGCGCAGACATCACTTCTTCCGTGTGTCACCATGATAACATAATCACCTCAGATACCTGTCACTGTTGCGTGGAAAGTTCACACTATGGACATCAAATGTTTAATATTTTCACATGTGTGAAATACAAAGCCTGTGGGATTAATCCAATGCATGGCCTAATTTCCACACGGTCCAGAATTAACAGCAGATCTGTAGTGTGGCCACCTGAAGTTGTTTAGTGCAAACTGCCATGGGCTGTATATGTGCATTTCAGTTTCAGTTGTGGCTGACTTAAAGCAAGTTTGAAAAAAATAAAATCAGTGTGTGTCTGATCAGTGTTTCCCACACATAGAGAACACTTGAGTCAGCAGGCTTCAGACATCACACTGTGTATTTGGGTTTTTTGATACACTATATCGCTCACCTGACTTCACATGCATATGAAATTGAGTAACATCCATTTCTTATTCCATGGGGTTTAATATAATGTTGGCCCTTTGTGGCTTTAACAGCTTCAACTCCTTTGAAGGCTTTCTAGAAGTGTGTTTATGGAGTGTTTTGACCATCCTTCCAGAAGCACATTTGTGAGATCGGACACTGAGAACAATTTCCTGTTCCAAGAACAGCTTCAGAAAAACAAAAGAGTGGCAGAGTCAGAGTTCAGACCTCAACACAATAGGAATGCCATGTAATGACTTGAAGAGAGTCACACATTAGATGTCCAAAGAATATTAAAAAAAAACTAAAGCAGTTCTGCCAGGAGGAACGGGCTAAAATTCCTCCTGAATGATGTGCAGGTCTGATCCACAGCTACAGAAAACACCTGACTGAGATTAGCTGCCAAGGGGGTGGGGTCAACCAGTTATCAATTCTAAGGGTTAATTTTTTTTCACCACTATTTTAAATGTTGAATAAATATGATCAATAAAGACCTGCAATATCAGAATGTTTTGTGTTATTATTTTAGGCACATTATATTTGTCAATCCTCTTGACTTAGATGAAGATCAGACCATTTCTTTTGAGAAATTAATGCAAAAAACATAAAATTCCAAAAGGTTTACATACTTTTTCTTGGCAGTAATTATATTACATTACACTTTTGTAAAAAAAATTCCGATATTTCGAGATCGGTTTCAGGCCTCCTTCATATGTGGAAATAAATCAGATATAAATCAGATATTTGCTAATGTGATTGTCGTGTAAACAGACAGATCGGATTTTCTGAGGCATTGCGTTCTGTACGTCATTAAAACTGCGACTTCTTCGCGGTTTAATGATGTAATCAGACACAATCCGATCGGTAGCCCGCAACTGTTGCAAGCCACTAGAGAGCGACCCCGACATGTCTCGCACCCTGACATTTCTCTGAATGGTTGACGACACAATAAATGAAGCATATGCACAGGTTGCAATGATGGCCCTTTTCCTCCTTCTCCGTTTCGCGAACTTTGCATATATCGCAGAGCTAGCGTCAAGCATATTTCGTCTTTATCCCTCTTGGCTAGTGTGTAATGAAAGAACCTCCCTTTAAGTATGCGCGATGTTTCAGACGGTATGGCAATTGTAAACACGTGAATCGGATATGGGTCATAATTGAAAGAACGTGTAAACAGACGGTCAGAAAAATCAGATATAAGCAACAAATCAGAGTTGTGCATCGAGACCTGCAGTGTAAATGGGGCTAATGAGACATCCTTGGGAAAGGGTTCTGTCTGCACTAATTAAAAGGGAGAGGAAACCAACCAAACCACTGTGGTCCCATACAAATCAACAATGCCAAGAGCAAAGGGGAGATATCCGAGGACATGAAGAAGAGGGTAGTGAAGGCCTATGAGTTTGGGAGGGACTATAAGGCCATCTCCAAAAGATTTCAGCTTCATCCATCCACTGTACGACAGATAATTTCCAAATGGAGGACCTTCAACATAACAGCCTAGAAGTGGACGCCCATCAAAAATGTCACCTAGAAGCACCAGAAAAATAATCAATTAGGTAAAGGCCAACCCACACATCACCTCTAGAGAATTGCAGACCTCTGTTGCAGCATCTGGGACAAATGTGCCTACTGTAGGTCTACAATCAGATGAAAATTGAATAGCCATGACATTCATGGGAGGGTTGCTAGAAGGAAGCCTCTGCTTTCAGAAAAGAACAAAGATGCCCGTTTTAACTTTGCCAGAGGGCACTTAGACAAATCAGAGACCTTCTGAAAGTCCATTATCTGGACAGACGAGTCCAAAATAGAATTATTTGGTCACAATCAAAACCAACATGTTTGGAAAAAAGCCAACACGGCATATGAGAAAAAGAAGCTCCTCCCAACAGTGAAGTATGGAGAAACTCCATATTATCCAAGGAACCATGAATTCTTCTGCATATCAACAAATTATTGACCAGAATCTCCAATCATCAGGCAGGGAGTTAAAGCAGGGATAAAATGGATTATGCAACAGGACAATGACCCAAAGCAAAACTACAAAGGAATGGCTTCAGCGAAAGAGGATTCGCACCCCGGATTGGCCCAGTCAAAGTCCAGACCTTACTGCCAAGAAAAAGTATGTGAACCTTTTGGAATTTCATGTTTTTTGCATTAATTTCTCAAATAAATTGGTCTGATCTTCATCTAAGTCAAAAGAATTGACAAATATAATGTGCCTAAAATAATAACACAAAACATTCTGATATTGCAGGTCTTTATTGATCATATTTATTCAACATTTAAACTAGTGGTGAAAAAAAAATTAGTAGCGAGACCTGAAGAAGTTGGTACATGATAGATGTCCCTCCAACCTCTCTTAACTGGCTGAGTTCTGCAAGGAGGAGTGGGCAAAAATCTCCATAAGCAGATGTAGAAGACATTTAGATCAAGGAGCAGACACAAGCTACTAATACAAGGGTTCACATACTTTTGCACATGTGAACTTTTCAGTTTTTGTGAAATGAACCTCCTTTGTTGAATTAAATAATAAAAATATATCTCTTTTGTGTGTGTGTTTATTATTTGGAAGGTGTGCTTTACACATTGGGTTTTGGATGCAAGTGTAATAAGGTTCTGTTAATGTTTTTACAAAAATAGTGACCATGTCTGGAGGGTTTACAACCTTTCAAGCAGCACTGTATATATTTTTTACATTTTAATTATCCTATTACTTACAGTCCTACTAACAAACACCCACTAAAAACCTATTTGTATCTTTAGTATCCTGGGAAAATGAGCTGAAATGGCAAACTCCAAACTCTACCTGCATTTTCACTTTTGCTAGTGGTCATTTTCTTAGGGCATTTAATTATACTGTAGTTTGTATGTGTTACAATCCATCATTACCATGATTATGGTGCACATGACTAGTTAGACAGCTAAATGACCAGTAACTTCAGAGCATCAGAGCATGACTACACTGCAACTCAATACAACTAAAGCAGTGGAGGCTGAAACTCCTCATCACCTGAAATTGTGTCTATTCTCAATACACTTTAGTTTCCTGTGGTCCTTCATTAATAGACTGGTTAGCTGGCTAAAGAAAATATTGAACACAAGGACACCAATCAATATTTAGAAACACTTGTGCACTCATCATTCATAGCAGCAGGACAATGCAAAACCAGGGATCAGGGATGTACCCTGACATTTTAAGGGGCAGTTTCTCTACCCTGGGAATGGGGAAGCCATTTATTTTAGGTGTTATCCATCAGTGTGCACCTGCATTGTGAAATATAATTTAACTACAAATACATTTTTTGTAATTGTATGCCGGATCACTCCTACGCCCAAGCCATAATTACTGCGACTTGTTTCCACACTCCAGTTCACGGCTTCCGTTTTGCCGCCTCATTCACTGGCTTGATCACACTGCCTCTCTATTTTCTTTAATCACTGCGCTCACTATAAGTCTTGCACCAGCAATCATTCCTTGCCTGTGTTTTCTGTGTCTTGTGTCTGCCAAGACTAACTACGTTCTCGCTTTTTCACGTTGTTGACTCGTTTTGCTTCCGAATTGGATTTGTTCACCACATTAACCAATCACGGTTTTGATCCATTGCTTTCATACCCGACTTCTACTTTGCCTAAATCCTCAGGATCACTGCGGGATCGTTATTCCATTGTGGAATATGTAAACGGGTAATCACCTAGCCAGCATTTACAGATTGAAAGACAAGTTTCAAAAGGATAGGCTTGCTCTTATGAATGCTTTAGGGCCTTAACAGGGGGGAATTGAGCGATTTATTTATAATTTATAATTTATTCTATTCTATGATTTATTTATTTTCCTTAATATGTGATATGAATATGGGACAATCATTAAGAATGGATTTATGCTATTAATATTTAATATATTTATATTATATTTTATTTATATTTATTAATATTTATGAATACATTCATACCATACCTGTATGTTCAGCAGTTAAAGCAGAGGTTCTTAAACATTGTACAGCAAAGAACTCCTTCAACTGTAAATCAAACACTTCTGCATACATTTACTTATAGTGCATCACCAAAAATTTGAATATTATGCAAAATGTTTTTTTTTAATGTAATTTAAAAAGTAAAACTTAGATTTTGGATTCAATACCCATGAAGTTCATGGCCTTTTTGTTTTCATTTTGTAGATTACTGCTTTGACCTCCATAAAAATAAAAAATCCAGTATGTCAAAATATTAGAATATTTCACTTCGATCATGGGGCAGACTGCAGACCTAACAAGTTGTCCAGAATATGATCATCGACACCTTCCAGAAGGAGTGTGAGCCCCCTAAGGTCTACTATTTTGCAGACCATGATGTTGCTACATTGGCCAGCCATCTCACCCGGCAGCGGCATTAGGGTTTTGCGTTTGTTGGCTTTACTTCGATAAGTGGCGCTATAACCATATCAGCCTTAGTTCATTCTTTCTTCCTTGAGATTTGCACATGACAGCAAAAACATTAAACATTATAATTAAATTAATGCATTAAAATACACTAAAATACTAAAATTACAATACTAATTTAGAAATGTAATTAAATATAGGCGTTAACTTTAGATTTTATCATGTGATTAGTATGTATGCGTGTCAAAAGGGTTTTGATTCATCTTTTACTTTGTGTTCTTTTCAATTGTTAGTAGATTTATTAACTGAAATAATTTAAACCAAATGAAATTCAAAATTGTCGGACTGGCTACTGACCGATGTCAGTAATCAGCAAAAAAATTTGTGATTTGTGATAAAAATGAAATGCAGTAGGCTGTTATGATCATCATAGTTTTCTTTAATAAATAACTGTCTAACCGCTGTGTGCATTGGTTCAATCTATTGTATGAATTGAGAGAGGCATTATAAAACGCAGCAATGATTTCATTAACAGAAATCACAAAATATCACAAGCTCATTATTTTTTTTACATTTAAAGTGTTGTTGAAATATGGCACTGTGCAGATTTTATTATACTCTCCTAGTAATAAAAAAATATTAACATAGCATACCTGGTCCCTTTCAAAACAGCTGATGCTTTAGTTGCAGGAGTCAGATGACGAGAACAACAATGTTGTCTGATTGTGGCAGGCTGACATGAACACCTGACTGTATCAAGAATGACCTGATTTCAGAGAAAAGGTATCTTGCTGTCAGAGTCCTGATCTTGATGCTCATCTCATTGGAATTCTTTGCCATGGTCGACAGTTTTGCAGAAAGTTTGTGTGCAAAAAATCCTGCTATTAAGTCATACTGTAGGCTAACATTTAAAAATGCACCATTGTGGGTGGGACAGGACCCACCCACTTTCTAAGACCAAATATGTTAGACCCACTCACATTTACCGTCTCTAATTCAGTACTGTATGTCTGTTAATCAAATCCATTCCACTTGAGGAATGCGCTAACAAATAGTCTACAACCATGTAAATAAAAAGGTATAAAACTGTGTAGTGTAGAAATTAAGGCATAAGTACCAAACTATTATAATCATACTGTATTTATACATTTTTACCTACAGTATCTGCTTTTCTTTTTCATCTTTTTCTTCTTAATGTCCTCATTCCAGTTGTGTGAACTAGTAAGGATGGGTGTTAATATTCGGGCGATTAAACGTTAATATTAGAATGAAGAACGTTATGGGGTTTAAAACGAAGAATAGATTCTTACGTAGGGGGTCATTTGAAACAGTTCCTCAAGTATGTAGCTATTCAATAACTGAAAAACATGATTCTAATCATTTAAATAACAACCCAAAGTTTGATTAACAATCAAATAATATCCCAGTTATATGCTTTTAAAAATAATTGATCTTATACGGCTATTTGTCTGGGTAAATCATTCAGTGACAACTCAGAAACTTTCCATGCATCACAGGTACATCAGTATGAATAAATTGTTTAAATGTATGTATCATGAGCTATTGATCATTGGGACAATTGGTGTCCTTTTTTCCTTCTAAAAGTACTCACTGATGAACATCTTCGGTTTACACAGAGAAAAACATGTTTACGGCATTAAATGTGCAGTAATACTTTAGAGCCATGGTAATGTTTTCGTTGTTAGTGATCATTAATTCATGTGCTACAACGTTCATGTTAAATGAAGCATGCATTGCCTCACTTTGAAGCTCAGTTGTGAAGCTCAGTTACAAACACGAACAACAAACAAATAATGAAATAAGAACCCCTGATTATACTGCATAAATATTACTTACCTTAGTACAACAAAATCCCTTAAATAAATTCTATGAAACATTCTCACAAATTTACAGACATACATTCTCTCACCTAAACAACTCTTAAAACTACACTTTGTGACACAATAACAGTAATATTTCAAACACTTTGCAGGCTGCCATTTGGAGAAACCAGATAATAAATAATAAACCAGTTCAAATGTCAAATTATGTCTTTAGCTGGAACAAATTCTGTTCTTGTTGAAATAATAATAATAAAAAAAACCTTTTTACAAGCTATTTTTATAAATAGCTTTAAATAGATAAAGATAAACAGATACAGTACATTGGCTACATAAAAGTTTGTCTAACTATAACATTTAACCAAAGTTTTTTTTTTTTTTTAGTATTGTACAGTAAATCTCAATAGCTCTGGCTATAGCTCTGGTTTAGAGTTTTCATGTTTGTTGCACTCATATGTGGAAATGACCATCACTATTATTTCTTCATAAAAATATATTTTATGACTTTGGTTAGCTCTGCATAGTATTAGAAACAGCGCCAATTGCAGCTTCCTTGCAAAATGTCCCTTTGCGCCACTGGCGGTCATTTCAGGGATCACTTTAATAGGTCACTAATTTAAATCTGTCGCTGTCGCCTTGTTTCGGCGGTGAATGTGACGGTAAACCAACATACTGGTCTCCTACATACTGTATTAATGTATTCATAAATATTATGGAATATGCTGTTTGATCTGAAACAGAACTGTCACTAATATCATCTCCAAGGTAGGATGCTTCAGTTAGCAGAAAAACATTAATGAGGCTAAAATCACATACTGTATATAAGCCTGTAGCCTCACACAAGATGCAGTAACATCTGATTCTATTAAATGTCATTTCAATGCTTTACATGCACTTTAACTGTTTTGCTGAAGAATAAGCAAAAAAAAAATCATACAATCACGAGGGAAAAAAACATACACATATACGGGAAAGATGATTTGCCCTTCTTGGCCACCGTATCATTGCACTGATCATGTGCTTCTGGGTATACATACCTGTAGATGTAAAAATAAATATTTTGTAATGATAAAACTATTAGCTAAGAGTAAGTATTATTATTATTATTATTATTATTATTATTATTATTATTATTATCCCATTTTGTATATACTGTAGCTTTTTATTGCTTTCAGTCACGCAGACTTTTAGATTTACATTTAACCATGTTGCCGACACGCTTAGCCAGAGCGACTTATATATTTTTATTTTTTTATACTTGTGAGCTGAGCAGTTGAGGTTTAAGTGCCTTACCCAACAGGGGTAACAGGTTTGAAAGTAGAACTGTCCAAACCGAAGTCCTACTCCGCTGGGATTGGCTTTGGTTTACCATTTGTTTGCATTAGTGACATTACGTACGTCACTGGCAGTGTTCAGTGTGCTGAGATGTTCTTTTTTTCTTATAGCATGTTTATGTAAATGATATTTGTTTTAGAACATTATTTAATTAATTATATTTTGATAACATTTAAAAGCCTGCACTTAATACGAAAAGGTGTTTATAGACAGGTATGAGGAAGTTGTGTTCTGAACATGTACAGGCTGAACACACACAGACACACATGTAGGAGGGGCTCCAGCGGATGACTAAAGAGCTTCAGAGCTTTGGTTTATACAGAAGCAAATACCGTGTCTCTTAACATATGAGTGAAAGAGATTTTTACTGAAACAGAAAAATGTCTGGCTGAGCGACGCTTACCGTGGATGAAGATAATGGAGGTCAATATTTTACCAGGAAACAAGATTTTCTGGACTTTTCTATTCCTACTGCTCGGTAAGTTTACACATTTACTACACAACACATCACACTGCAAATATATGGAGTCTTAAAAAACGATTCAGGAAGAAGATATTTAAGATCCTCTTCTTTAACAAAAGTGCAAGTGCAAAACCCAGGTTTAGTACTTTTTAATTTTCCTCAGTGTTAAGCTGTATATCATCGAAATTCATTCTGCCAAATGTCACGCAGTACATTCAAAATGTCTACCAGGCGAACTACGAAGTTACGCAATAAAACGAAACTGAATTTGAGGATCTTTTTGTCTGAGAGCTAAAGGTCTGTGTTCCTGAAAGTACTATGCTGTTTTTTTATTTTTCCCCATTTGACTGATAGTGGTAATATTTAGATTGGACTGATCACTCTCAGGCTAAAAACCAAGAGCGAACAATGTCCACATACTTTCCAAAATTTGTAACAACACAACTCAAACACATTCCAATCAATTGTAGATAGATCGGGCATGGTTTATTTAAATAGCTGTAACGTATGACTGATCAAGCTGAAAATCTAGTGTACTGGATTGTCGTGTTAAGCTGTAAGTGGATTTTAAATGATAAATGGGTTGTTAAAAATCACAGCTGTCACAAGGCTTAATAGAAAAGTATAGACATAATAAATACTGATTTATTGTCATATGTTTAGATATTAGTCAGAAATAATAAATGCCTAGAAGTATAAAATAAGTGCACTTCAAAGTGAAGAACAACAACAGATGAATTCAGGACACAGATGTTTTAAAGGCTTGTGTGTTCTTATGAAGGGGCATTTCTACTGTAGGTTTTTTTTTGTTTAGTTAACACATATTTGGCTTGTTCAGAATCAGTACTCCAATCAATCAGTCTTCCTGATCTCACACACACGCACACACACACATACACACTTTACAGTATAAACCTTTTTTATAAGTACAATCAGAAACATGTAACCAAAAAACGGAATATAACTTTAAACTTACATTGATTAGTAATATAAACAACACACCTATGAGGCTGGAGAATGGAATAAACTGTGTAGGAGCCAACCAATAATGTGAAATCTGTTAATTCTTTGACAATACTGCTGCTTTTTGTTGGAAACTGATAGACATAAAAAAATTTGAAAAATCCTTTCTGATGCGATGACTTCAATCAGTGTTGTGAACACAGTGTTAATGTGCATGAGAGGCGGTACATGTTCTATTCTCACCTGCTGCTCATTTGGAGACCTGCTGCCATGCGTCTCGAAAAACCTTCAATCTATAATTAAATATAAATATTACAACCTTCATCATCATAGTTTAATTTAGTGTTATAGCTTCATAAATAAGACAGTAGGTTCTACATTCAACCCCTTAAAATTTCATAGCTACTAGGCTATTTATTCAAATATAGACAAGAATTGTTTTAATGTAATTAAACAAAGCATCTTTTTGATTTAATTCTTTTTATGTTTCTATTCATTAATAAAGTAACTTTTTCTAAATCAAAGTGACAAAAAATCCTACTTGAAGGCTAATAAATGTATTTTACGATCTGGGACATTATTTAATACGATACAATATTTATTACAAAAAAACAGGATTTTTCTATCTCTGTAAATCACACTGCTACGCAGTTAAAACGAGTGCACTGAATTTTCAGGGGGGTGAGTACAAATGTTGGGGCCCCCCCTAAAAATGGTCTAACGATGCCCATGTTCTTATGTATGACTGAAGTCATTAACACGAGGCTGAATCTGTGGTGCAGGTTTACTGTGTGCAGCTGGAGACGAGACGGTCACACTGCAGGAAGTGGAAGGAACCACTATAACTCTCCATACTGGGATAACTGGGATTCAAAGTGATGATCATATTCTGTGGTTTTACGGACCTGAAAAGGAGAAGATATTGATTATTCAGGTGTTTAAAGGAGAAACTGTTACAGAAATCAGTGAGAGATTTAAAGAGCGACTGCAGCTGGACAGAATCAGTGGAGCTTTAACCATCAGGAACATCAGCAGGAATCATTCTGGAGTTTATTTACTACACGTCATTAATGGAGCCATATCATATAGAACTTTCAGTGTCAGTGTTTATGGTGAGTAAAAGTGTTTTTATATTTTATACAAAAATATAAAGTATAGCTTGTAATAATAGAGCAGATTGAGCTAGTGAGTTCCCTGCTGAAAAAAAAAACAGCACAGACCAGCATAGCTGGTTACCATTATACCAGCATATGTTGTGTTTTGGTGCTGGTATGCTGATCACTTTACTGATTCTGGTCCATAGCATACCAGCATACATTTTGCTTTTATGCTGGTGACCAGTATTACAGTGCCATGATACTATGCTGTTCATCACCCCATGTAGTGTTGGTATTGTATAAAAGCCTGAATACATGGAAGATTGTCGTCCAATATGTAAAATATAAAACAGAATCAGTATAAAATCAGCTTTATGGCCAACACAAACAATAATAACATGGTGTAATATGTAACAATATATAGAATATGCACATTTATAACAATATGATATTTTAACAATGAACACCAAATAGGTTTTGATAAAAAAATAATAACAAAAACAAAACATGAGACCAACCTCTCATGGACACTTTCACACAGTTACTTTCACACCACAGGAGTGTAAATGAGTGAGCTTGGCCCTCACTCTTTATTTAGGGGTCAGCAGGTTTATGGGCCCTGAAGTAGTTCTGACATGTCCTGACATTTGTGTATTTTCTTACTTATAAACATATAAATGTCACCTCTTTTACCTAGTGCAAAGTAAATGTCCAGGATTGAAGGAAGAGGGACACAGATGATCTTATACACAGAAGGCACATTTCTGGCATGCTGTAAATATGACCATGCAAACAGACATTCAGGGTAAAACAGTGGGAACAGGAACAGTGCACTATGAAGGAAGGGTGTTAGGTTTGTAAAAGACCACTTTTACATTCTATACACAGTCATACATCTTTGTGCCTCTCTCGAAAAGCAGCTCTTGTTTAACTCAAGGCACAAGTGAACATCGCATACCTGGCATTTCCATGGTGTTTATGGCTGCTTAACATAGACTGATTTGCAATTCACACAGACCCTGTGACCAGCAGTGGTAACATTCCTGGCATCTGAGGTCAGTCCATGTGCTGGTCGTGTGCAGTCACAGGTGAAGCCTTATCGTGTGGTCAACCGAATAAAAAACCATGACATACTGTAGTGATGATCCGTCTGTATCTGGCCTACTTGTTTGCATTTTGGTCTCTATCTTATTGGTGACTGATCATTATCATGGTCACAATCGTTTATAAAAAAGGAAAAAGAAACATAAACATGATGTTAAGAAAATTACTGTCAATAATCATCAATAACTATTGACCATGCATAAAGACAACACAAACTTTTGCAATGTTATACAATTATTTATACTTTTTGCATTACGATTTACATTTACACCTTAATATCAAAAACATAAGTTACATAAGGGAGTATTTTAGGTAACAGGAGCTGAAGTGTTTGTGCTAAATAACATTATAGATAGCAGTGTCATAAGCTAACCAAAAACTGAACYAAACAGCTACYGTAACATGAAGCTATCCAAAACGGGGTGAATATATTATAAACATTTACACCACAGCTGATACTGACAACCATCTGTAATCTACATACTGTAAGGCATTAGCTTAGCCACCTGTGAACTAACCTGTTTGTGCTAAGCTACATAAGGCAGTATGTTAGCATGATTTAGCAGTGTTATCTACATGCTAACCAAACCATGTAAGTGACATTAAATGACAATGTTTCACATAAACTGGCAAAAGCTT